>OZ007578.1:38301788-38556788 GCA_963931925.1 Onchidella celtica
CATCTATCTATCTATCTATCTATCTATCTATCTATCTATCTATCTATCTATCTATCTATCTATCCATCCATCCATCCATCCATCCATCCATTCATCTATCTATCTATCTATCTATCTATCTATCTATCTATCTATCTATCTATCTATCTATCTATCTATCTATCTATCTATCTATCTATCTATCTATCTATCTATCTATCTTTCTATCTATCTATCTATCTATCTATCTCTCTCTCTATCTATCTATGTCTCTATCTCTCTATCTATCTCTCTCTCTCTTTCTTTCTCTCTCTCTCTATATATATATATATATTCTAGCCTGCCACGCCCATTCTGTAGATCAATCACCTGTCTCAGCATTACCTGACACGAGGTATGTAATCACCATCCATGACTTGTCACTTGTAAAGCGATTATTATCCAGTACATTCATCCCTTTTCTTTTCCCTCCTCTTTCTTTCCTTTGAAAATTGTCATGCCTTTTTGTTTGTCTCGGTGGTAAGAAACTCCTCGGGTAGAGCGAGACAGATGACGATCTTCAGAGGAAAAGTGGATTCTTTCATTAGGTTGTGTCGGCCTTTAACTTCCTCATATCGTCCCGAACCCTGGCTACACCGAGTTCATGACTCTCGGTATCCGTCACTCACCCTTTTCTTCGTCGCCAGGTATTTCTTGACCACCATTTCCAGAAGAAACGTCTTACTTTGGCTTCATTCTTATTTTTTATTTATTTTTTTTTACTTATCTATACTATCAGTCCATGTACCGAATGTCCAGCATAACTTCTGCTGCATCGGAAGTTCTCCAGTTCTAACTCGTTCCACACAGTCACGCATTTCCAAAGAGTCTAAACATCTCCGGGATCAGTCCTTTCTGAACCCAGCCTTTCCTGTCAGTCACACTGAAGTTCACTTCTGTGGCGACGACGTGTCTGCTCCAATGGTAACTGGGCTGCAATGACACTGAGGCAAATTTCCCAAATGGGATTACAGAAGTATACAAATAAACAAGCAAACCAACAATGCAGGTCCTGCGGAAATCAGATGAAAATACACCACTGGAGAGGTTGTCATATAAAAAGCCTATGGGTTGCACCCCCTCCCTCCCTTCAATTTGTCTCTCTGCAAAAATAAGAGAAAATAAAATAAAAAAACGTATGAGGCAGTTTCTGACAACCAACTCTTATAAGTTCCTAGATTTTTGTTTTCAAAAAATCAGGCAATCTCCGAAATATTCGGACTAAAGTCATCGGTTGTAGCTTTTCTATCGGCCAGCTGTTTTTTTTTTTTTGTTTACTCAAAGATAATAATGGATGGTGGGTTATCTTAAAGACTCAAAAACAAAAGGAAAGGGGGTAGAGAGAGAATGATGTCATTTTTATAACGTTAAATTATTTCAAAGTAGAAGCGGATAATGTGTTGTTTTTTTGGTATAGTCTGGTCCATACTTCATTAACATGTACATAGTAATTGTATTTTGCTTCGATTTGAATAATACTATAATATATTCTGTGTGAAAATTGTCAGTTTATAGACAGTAACGTAGACATAAATAGAGACAATAAAAAAAATTAATGTATTTCATTACCACTTAGAAATACAATACCACCTAGAAAGCAATACATTATCAAGACCATAGACCATGCTGTTGTTTTAACACCTTCCCATTATAGTTATATATTATCATTTCATAGGTCACCACCAGGGACCATCGGTAAAGTACGCACACTCCGATGGTGGCGAAAGGGGGGTGGGGAGGGGGGGGGGTTCTGTCAGCGAATGAAAAGCATACATGGATGGAAAGGGGGGGGGGGCAGGAGCGTGAAGCCAAGCTCAAAAGGTATACAAAGGAGGGTGCGTTTAACATCTCTGAAATCCAGCATACATACTCTATGGATGGCCCCGAGTGCTAAATTTCCTATTGCTATAAAAAAAACGAAACTAATCAAATGTAGCAGATGTTACTGTATTAATTGTAAGACAAATAAATTCTTCCGGTTGGCTACGAGGTTTTGGGATGTAAATTTTGTCCCTTGACATAATTCTTTTTTCTTTTTTTTTTATGCGCCCTGTGGAGTATCCACAATCTAAGAGGTCTTCATACTGTGTCTCCAGACATCCCATTTGGCCCCTCGAAAGCTGTTCTTTTATTGCAGATGTCTTTGTATGTGCGTGATGGTTTTTGTTGTTTTTTTTTTAACTACTTTAAGAGTTTATCCATTTTATTAATCTGTATACATGTAAATAAAACAGAGTTGTAAAAGGTAAACTGAGAATTCTGAGACAAGAGCAAAACCTGCAAAAAATGCGTTTTTCAGCTACACAATAATACCAATGAAAGCAAACACAGGAAGAGACAGAAGATTGTCTTTGCCCTTCTCAATTCACCTCACCAAGACACTTTAGCCTGATGTGTGTCACAGTCCACCAAGATTCCTTACCATGTCACCTCATGTATGCCTGTTATTGAGGTTACTGAGTTCTGATATTTATGTCCATGTGATGATGTGTAAGACATGTGTACCATGTAGGTGCTCAAAACGTTCTTTGAAAGGGAATTATTTCCCTCATGGGACATAAAGTTAGTCTTATCTTATCTTATCTTATCTTATCTTATCTTATCTTATCTTATCTTATCTTATTCGTTTTCTTTTGTTTGTTATTTGTTCGTTTTTGTTTTTAACTCTTTCCTTGCCAAACTCAAATGCCCTTCCGTCCTTTAGACCACCAGAATAATGGATTATCGGTTCGAAAGACAGCTGGAAGTAGTAAAATTAGGAGTGTAAAACTTGTCGGAACAATGTCGACCGATATATCGGCCTCGCATCAGTTTTAGCATGAAACAGTGAGGCGGATAAATCAGCCGTGGGATAGTCTTCTGCAACATATGACGGCAGCAAGAGGGTCAATATAGCTTCCGGTAAAAAAAACTGAACTTTTAGGTGCATAGTTCTGTGTAGTGCCTGTAAGCTGTAACTGACTCCCGGTCGTTGCAGGCATGTTGGAATTTGGGGGAAAAATTCCTGTTCCTGATCCTATGATAAATAGGACCGGGCACCTAGTCTTCTCGGATAAGGACGAAAAACTCGGAAAGCCCGTGTGCACCTTGCACATGTTAAAGATACCTTGGCAGTTGGAAATCGACAAAAGCAAGCCTAACAAGACCACTGCCTGGGCAAGATTAAAAAAGAAAAAAAAAACTCCCACAAAAACACAAAATATTGACATTAACAAGAAAAATAAAAGCAAGAAAAGTTCAGTGTCAACGCCAAGAACAGCGAGCCCCTAAAATAAAGACATAAAATACATACTATCTACCACGCCGTGGTTTAATGTCTATCATCCCTAGTTCTTCGCGTCCATGTATTCTGTGACCTTAAGGCTCTTAGAATAAATCACAGGTTGTAATTCCCACCAAGTTTCAATATTGCCATCTTCAATGTTCATTTCTGGTTTATTCCTTCAGTTTGATTCGGACTTTAACTTCAGGGGCCCTCAAATTGTTTCTAGTTCCTATTTCTATTCCTAGGTGGCTTCTCATTGCACATCTTTGTTGTCAGCCTGCATCTCGATGTCAATCTGACGTAGATTTGTGAAGGGTTTCTGTCGGTTGGTAAGATTACCGTGGGGGGCCGGTTCCCTACATCAAGGCGGCCTCGGCGCAATGTAGTATTACCAGCGAATCTAGGTAGGAACGACGCTATTCCTTTTGAGAAAACTCGCCGCCAACACCACACGTCAAAGTTCCGTAGGGTTGCTGGCTGGGTCATCACTACATTCTCACTACTTTCCATGTCACCGGTGTTTCTTTCTGAGAAACAGACTTCTAAATTGCCATCTAAGACACTTTAAGATAATAACAATCCGAGTTAATTTGTGAGGGTGTAGAAGGGTCCGGGGGGGGGGGGGAGGGGAGATGGGCACGTCCTGTATTGTGCACATGAATTTAAAAATAAAAGTGATCTAAGTCTACTCTAGTTGGACACTGAGATAATCTTAGTCGTTTAGTGGAATAAAGATCTAACTCCCCAAGGCGATGTAAACCAGTTATTTCCTGCTGTCTTTTCCCCTAGCCAACTGTTCATATCAAAGGAAGAACAAAACTATTTCAGGCTCAATTCCCTCAACAAAAACAAAAAAATAAATAACTAAAAATGGAGTTGCAACGTTTCTATTTGTGGCCAGAGTTCAGTCGGGTGTAACACGTGAAAGGGCACAGCTTACGGTCTTGCTCTGAACGAGAGGCGTATTAAGTAAACAACAGGTACTTTACTACTGCGCATATTTCTAGAACCGGTTAGAACCGTTGATAAATAGATGCACGTCGTGCGTAATGTATGCGCGGTGAAACGGAAGTAGCCACATGGCAACATCGAACCGACCCAGTCCGGTAGACGCTGGCAAATCTGTGAATGGTGACAACAGTGTCGATCGAGCATCCTGCCGAGGCGCGCCATGCAGCCTTTCACGCCGGTGAGAAGCTCAACAGTCTCTCCTCACTCAATTCGCTAATCGATTCTTGGACCGGTTCCAAGAATTTGGTAAAGGGACGACTGAATGTAATAACATCACATGGCCGGCTTTCTGAGACTGAACTAGAAAGGAGACTAGATCCAGTAAGTAAGTCTAGTAGTGCTTCGCGAAAACTTCTGATGTGCTTCAATGGAGGTCATGGCATACTACTAGATGAAATTCCTGAAGGTCGTGTTTTATTGTCTCTTTCTCTCTCTCTCTCTCCCTCTCTCTCTCTCTCTCTCTCTCTCTCTCTCTCTCTCTCTCTCTGCTTGTCGTCAGTCTGTGTCTCTCTTTGTATCTTTCTCGCTCTCTGTGTCTCTCTCTTTGTCTCTGTATCAGTCTGTCTTTCTCTGTCTCACACCTCTAGCACTCCCCCCCCCCTCTCTCTCTCTCTCTCTCTCTCTCTCTTTTTCTTTCCTCTTGAGAAAACACTATGCAATGCAAAAATAACGTTTATAATAACACCAGACCAGTTGATTTGATAATCATTTTCCAGTATCTTTTTCTGTCACCAGTTTTACTTTCCCTTTTTTATAGGATACACTCACAAACGCACACACACGCACCCACACACACACCCACATAACACACTCGCGCACACATACGCTCGACACAAAATTAATATATTATTATTCAGAATGATGCACTCACATATAAACACGCACTCTCTCTCTCTCTCTCTCTCTCTCTTTTTCTCTCACAGACACACACGCACACGCTAATGCAAAACATGCACTGGACATGCACTTACTGAACTACATCCAATCAACAGTTCACACTAAATTATTAAACATGAAGGTATTGGAATTCGCCATGTCGTCGCTGTGTTACATCGCTCCGTTACTTGGTGGGGATGGACCAAAACAAAACACAACACGAAAAAAAAAGGGAGAAATGACAATTTTTACCACTTTCTCTCTCCGGTGGCTGCAAGTTTGTGCTTGGAAGCGCCCCTTCCCTCCCCATTCTGCCCTGCAGTGATGCAACACCTCACTAAGGGTGCTTCACAATGGAGCATAAACAGAAGGCGACAAGACCAAAATATCGTCAGGTATTTGCCATGTTGTTGAATGTGTATTTTTGCCTTTTCGATAAAAATAAGGATTATAAAACTTTACCTCACAAACACATGTCTCGAAAAGTTTTTTAACCGATTGGATTGACACTTATACATAATGAAATTAGGAGTGAGAAACCACTTTTTTAGGACAAAACCTGAAAATCGGCAAAATATCGCATACAACAATATGGCAAATACCCCTCGATATTATGACAAGAAAGGGACCATCCATGAAGTAGATACGCCCAGTATAGGCAATTTTTGACACACAACCCCTTGATCTTGCACACGTTTCATACTCT
Organism: Onchidella celtica; assembly: GCA_963931925.1. Taxonomy (NCBI): domain Eukaryota; kingdom Metazoa; phylum Mollusca; class Gastropoda; order Systellommatophora; family Onchidiidae; genus Onchidella; species Onchidella celtica. The sequence goes on from OZ007578.1 coordinate 38,307,665, forward strand.
TGGCTTCAGCTTCATTTACTTCTCAAGATCAAGTGTCGGCTTCTTCAGAAATGGACATACTTAAGTTTCAACCGACTCTCACGTTGAGGTGTATACATGTATTATGTGGATCGACCACAGTTAGTACCATATTATGTTTCAGGAGGACTGGCCGATGCTTGACACCAGTTACTGACTAATCCACGAGCACTATATTATAATATACGTATTATTTTATATACGTTACAATTGATAGTCATATCATAATGCAACTAATAATAATTAGATCTACCGCTAACCGGGCGTCTATTTTTCGGTAAAAAAAAAAAAAAAATGTTATATACGTCCGCTCTTAATTCAGATTGATTACAACTGCCTTTCCTCTCCTCCTCGTTATCTCACTTCTCTTCATCTTTCTTTCTCACTCTTCTTCCTCCTTTATTCCTTCCATCTGTCTGTCCTCCATCGCTCTCTCTTTCTCTCTCACTTTTCTCTCTATTTCTCTTTCTCTCTCTCCCTCTCTCTTTCTCTCTCTCTCGCTGGCTCCTGTCTTCCTTTTCTCATACCATTAGTCTTCCTTTCCTTATGTTGGGACCGTGTATCCCATCACTTCAAGCCCTCCTTTCTCTTACTCCTCAACTTAGCGGCCTTCTCCTCTCCTCCCCCTTCACCCCTCCCAATCGCTCTCTCTCTCTCTCTCTCTCTCTCTCCCTCTCACTCTGTCTTTCTCTCTTTCCTGCGCCTTCCTTCTTTCCTTCTATTACACCTTCTCTTCCTTTCTTCAATGTGGTTTTCTCTCCCCCACCACTATGCAAACTTCAATCCCTCACCCCTTTCATTTCTCCCCTTACCTTCTTCCTCTGGCCCTCTAACCTTCACCCCAACCCCAACCCCCAAAAAACCCCAATAACACCACCTGTTGACCCACCTCAGTGTTTACCACCCACTCTCACGACAGTAATATGTAATTTTATATCTGCTTCATTAGCGGACAAGACTTAGTGCCCTACATTATTGAACCTATCAGTTCAGTGTATCGATCTCTCTCCCATTACCTGAACTTGTACCACTCTTCAGTTATCCGCCCTTTCCTGTCAAAACAAGATGATTACCTCCCCCGCGAGTTCTGAATCATGCGGAGTTGACTGCTTGTTATTGAATTGATTTTCTCCACGGTAACCGTTCACACCAAATAAACAAATCTGGTGTCAACTTACTCAGTATGCTAGGAGTAAAATATTTTAATTGGTAGTTGTTGTTCTTAATGGGTGGTGTGCAGCTCATAATTGGTGAAATGTTAGAGCCCATGTGCGTTCGCTTATGAGAATTTTGATGAAATTTGAAGCAATTTGATTGGTTTTCGTCATCTTCCCAAATACACTTACAATAATTGAACTCTTTTTGAAATTGTACTTGCAGGAGAGAAAGCCGGTGTTCTCAAAACTGATGAAGTCGGACATGTTATGACACACAAACACACACGCACACAGACACAAAATACCGTTTCACTCGCACGGTTAGTGGGCGTTGTGGGGTACGAGGCACCATAATGTATCACCAGTGCAACACAGACATTTATCCCTCGATTGCAGTTCCCACAAGAAGTCAGCGAGAGAAAAAAAAAAGTAAGTTCATTTTAGTGTTTTCTATAATATACAATAAATCAACTAATAATGATCATGAAAACCCCATTCTGGACTCCCATAAAAACTAATTCTCCCACAGGCAGAAATGGGGGCTGGGCCCAGAGGGTTACAGGGTATACACCGTGAAAAATAAATTGCTTTATAGATGAGATTGTCTATTGAAACGTCTATGTGTGTACAAAAGCGAAACAGCCTGCATTACCAATAATGACTTGTAGTGCTAGAAATAATGGCTTCGCCTCTCATAGTTAAATCCCATACTACTGAAAATCACCTTTCTGATTTGTCTCACATTATTATCTAGAACATTCCATTTTTTCAAGGATGGTCAGGTTGTCCCTACACACACCATAGATAAGCTCGTTAATGTGACGCCGTTAGATAACCTCACCGACTTTACTTACTTGAGAAATTGAGCTGATTATGAAGCAAGAAACTGCGTTATTTATAAACAATTCTGACCTTTCTGTGATCGAGAGATTGGCGGACACCAAAGCGCCTACACAGAGCGAGCAGGTTCCTTCATTTCGCAACACGAAATTCACGGGAATGTTATCAGGCTATATCCTATCGTAAGGGTCGACGGCCTTGCAGGGGAGAAGAGCTGCTAGCCCTAATCCAGATATTCGACAGAATTTCACGTAAGAGTTAGCCGCAACGAGCATAAAAATCTACATTATACCAGTAGTGGTTTCTCTCATCTAAAGGTGGGTTTTTTTTTCGTTTTTTTTTTTTTCAAGTAGGCAATTAAAAAAAGGCAAAAGCCATAGATGAGAGGTAAAAGAGCCTCTCATAGACCATGGGACCAAAACTGTAACTTGCCATTCTGTGAGGCACGCCCATGGGAAAATCTGGGCATACAAGTTCTAATACAGACTTCAATCACAAATAACCTATGCTGTCATTATAAATGTTGCACATTTTTGTGTAATTAACGTAAATTGCCTTATAATTTTGACGGAAAATAGTTGTAAATGGTGCGAGAGATTGAATATTTGATTCTTTCATGAAACGAAAAGGAGGATTTTTGCATGCAAATGCCCCCCCCCCCCCTCCCCCAAATATATTTAAAAAATGAAATTCCTAGAACGAACCATGGGAGTATTGCATAGTAGAAAATATCCTTTAACAAAACAACAGTATTTTGCCCGGAACTTGACGTTGGCATGGCATGAATTCGTCCATAGTATACGAGAGGGGGACAATGCGTCAAAGAATGACACGTACATCTCAGCGATCACAGATTATTGCCTCCTGTCGAGTAAGACGATCAGTAGATAACAATAGCTTGTGCACATTGCAGAACATGTACATTTACGAATGCAACTTTTGAAGTTTTCCTTCAAGGGATTCATAAAAAACATCGTTCTCTAAACCACTATTGTGACTTTCCCTACGTCATTTAGAGGCAAGCTAGGATTTTCCTCCCGCCTAGTTGCCCACCTCTGGCTCTGTTTCGGTGAGTCGTTGTAGGGCCCGAGACACAGAATACCAAGACTGACCATTCCTTCTTTCACTATATGTCCACAGCTTGTGCGCGTATAAACACGGTGAGTACTACTCACAGAGCTCTGTGGTACTAGTCTTTTTCATTCAGTTATGAAGGGGGTGTGGTGCGAATTGTTGCATTGTTGACATAGATGGTACTCGCACAAGCCGGCGGGCGGAAAATGATGAATTGGTCCATCTCGATATCCTATGTGTAGGGCTAGGTATAAGACGACAATTTCCCCGTATCAGTCTAGACCAATAAAACACCGCAATTGAACCAACCCATCCTACCCCACTTCCCTTTTCTGTTTTTTTTTGCCAATTATTTTTTCCTGTTTACTTAAAGTATAAAATAAAAGGACAGTGTTCGCATGGATTTTGCCTGTGCAGAATAAAGTATAAAATAGCTATCTTCAACAAAGATAATTTAATGACATATTACTGCAGATGTTGTTTACTGCCTAAAGTACGTGAAGAGTTTCTGTACAACTTAACGATTAATGTTATATTAATAAGTAAAATATTAACTTTAATGAGGTATTGTGGGAAGACAAAATGAAGTCGACATTACATATTTCATCCAGTTACATGACAGAATGAAATGCTTCAATACATAATAATAATATAACCCAGAGATCATAGATTATTAACCTCGTATCCAGTGTAAGGATTAGTAGATAACAGATTATTGCGAAATGCTTAACCCACCAAAGGTGGCATGATATCTCATTATCGAATTGATACAGCGTCATATAGTTTCAATATTTCCTCTCTAGTTTCTGTTGTTGCCGCTGTTGTTGTGTTGAATATTTCCAACATCATCCCCCTCTTGTCTGTTGTTGTTGCTGTAGGCCATTGTTGATGTGGTTGCTGTTGTTCTTGTTGTTGTGTTGTTTGTTTTTTTAACATTGAGTAAGGAGACACTTCTCACTTGCTCCAGTAAGTCTGTGTGACCCTGTTCTCTCTTGTTATCGTTGTTGTTGGTGGTTGTGGCGACGCCCTTGTTGTTTTGTTACTGTGCAGTTATTGTTAACTCTCACACCTTCCGACCCCACGAGTTTCTAGCTCATGTAAGTCTACAAGAAGATGAACTAATATTATCTGATCTCATTTCTGACCCTGATCACCTGCCAGTGACGCAGTTTCACAAGGTGTCACTGTCAAGGCGGCCAATAGAAATTACCGCATAAATATTTAACACTAGACAATAACATCTGGTTAATTACTACGTTCGTGACGTACTGCTCTGAGCACATTAGCCCCGATACATAATTTCAGTAGTACTAGAAGAAAATGCGTCATTTTTATTTTTTTTTTGCGCCGGCTCAAAATGCCGGAACGCTTTCTTCTGTTCAAATCAGTTGTGCCCAAAATCAACGAAAGCATTAAAAATATGGCGAAGTTCAAGACCTGCTAAAATATGCCCACGTACAAATTTAAGTCTGTCTGTGCGTAATAAATGATAATTAGGTTGTAGAATTTAAGGCTCAGCGGTCAAAGAGCCTTTCATGATTGACGGCCTTGCTTCCTTCATAAGGATCATGATTTTGCATGGACCATTATTTCGAGTTTTTCCTTAAAAACATACTTTTTTAAAATTTAATCCAACAACCTACGTTGTATTGCATGGCAGTATGTGAGCCCTGAGGCAGTATGTGGTGGTTTATTACTGTCCTAGCTGGAAATATAAAAGTAAATAAAACCAGACTATTTCTTTCCTTAACATAAATAATGGTCTGTTGTTAAGGGGCAGTGGTATTCCACATTATACGCTATAGCTGAGCAATGAACACAATCAGTATTTTCTCTATTCAGCTTTGTAATTAGACTACGGTCCCCGAACAACAGCATGTAAGGGGACACGGTGGTCTAGAGACAAGGCGCTCGCCTCTCACACCGAAGATACCGGGTTCGATCCCCGATCGGTGCTGGTATGTTGGAAATGTTTTTTTTTATGTGGGGATTGGGGTGGTGGGGTGGTGGTGGGGGGGGGGGGATTCCTGTCCTTGATCCTATGGTAGGTAGGAAGGATTGAGCACTTAGTCTTCTCGGATAAGGACGAACATCTGAGAAGGCCGGTGTGCACGTTGCGCACATTAAAGATATCTCGGCAGTTGACAGTCGAGAAGAGCAGGCCGAACAAGGCCGCTGCCCTGGGAAAAATTAATAAAAACTACAAAAACACACAGAAACAAGAACAAAAAACAAAACAAGGAAAGTGAGATGTAAATGCCTAAGGCAGCAGAACCTCCTAATGTAAATGCCTAAGGCAGCAGAACCTCCTAAAGTAAAGGCCTAAAGACAACAACACCGTTAAGGCAAAGCGAACTCAAGTATCCCCAGATCCCATCCCACCCTCCACGTGTACCCTTTCCAAACCCACGGGGCAACGCCCGCTCCCTCTGTGAGGGTACGCACTGTATAGACACCCATTAACATCCAAGACTGTCCCCCCACTGGCTAGTCTCTTGTGTCGTCTGTCTGTCTGTCCCGGGTAGTTATAGAGGCCGTTGGCATCACGGTCTCCTAGACGCTGTGCACAGCCCTGCATCCGAATCGGGGATTCTCAACCGACAGTTCTACACTACGTAATAAATTGCAAAGCTAAGGGCAGTGATCCTCCCTACAGTCCACTGACTCGTGTGTGGATTCCATGCTTGGATTCCCACAGATCTATGAGAAAGTGTCCGGAATATCGCCATCTTAGTTTTTGTTTGTTCTATCTCCAGTTTGTGAAATTCTGGAGATCTTTTAGTACACAGTGGAGGTATAATCAATGCACCCTTGGACAGTTGTTTAAAATGCTTAGTGGCACTCATCAAGCTGTTTCACAGTTCCGTTCTATTCTAATTCCTTACCATAAAACCTAAATTCGTAAAACGTTTAACCTCGAAATTCTCAGTTGAGTAAAAAGTTGAGTTGGAGCAAACAAGATTAAGGTCACAGTAATGCTTTGACTTTTCTCTATAGGTAGAATGCGCATATCCACCATCTTGTCTGTCCGGACACACGCTTCACCATGGCGATGGTGGCATTGATTTTGATTCGTTAGCTGATTTGCACCGTGAGCACTTAAGGCGTCGCGAACCAATCGGCGGCGAGTTTTAAAAAAGTTCACTACTGTAAACAATGACAAGTGTGTATACGGACATGAGAGACGTCCTGTCAATTCTTTCACTTCCCTTCTCTTGTTTACACGGATGGTAGGGAATCTGACCAGCTTGGATCCATCCTTTCCGCCCCTGTCATAACAGTCAACTGCATGGCAATGCAACCAGCAGGCATTTTAACCGCTTATACACATCTCGAAGTTACACTCATCAGCTGATCCACCGGCCATCTTGTTTGGCGGAAGTACGAAACAAAAACACACTGTGACGTCACGCACATTCTACCTATAGGACATGCTATTTTGAAGACACTCTCTTTTTTTTTTTTTTTGGTAAAAAAAATAATGCATGTTATAAATTATAATAATGTTCATAATAGTAATAATAATATTAATAAGAACACTGGCTTATAAAGGGTATACTTCACATTTAAAATAGGCGAGTGGCGCATTGCAATTTAAAAATAAATAAATAATATAATTATGGCAAAGAAAACAACTTACTAAAAAATATAATTACAGATTTACAAAAAATAAACGCACATGGCAAACTAAAAATAGAGCTCCATAAAACAGATTCTAAGTATGATTAAAAGTATGATTTAAAAGTATCATTTAAGGTGTGAAAAACATAAGAAACAATAAGATATGACAAGAACCGCTTTGTTATCTCATGAGAAAAATTCTTTTTCATAGAGCCTTTAAGAGCTCATACATTGTACACAGATGTAACGCATCAGTGCATAAACATATCAAGACTCAATAACAAGATTGGTTATTAGTTTCGATGTGAAAGAGTTCAGACTCATCTTGTCTCCGAGATCATGTTTGCTGCCAAACGTGCTGGCCTAAGAGGGGGAAAAGGTTCTGGGGCACGTCCTTGTTCTTGACCTGATGCAGTTGAAGGGTTGTTTTATTTCAGAAGACCTTCACCCCTGCTAAACTTGAGAACTGTTGTTGGGTGCGAGGAATGTGGCTGCACATTAGCAAAACACAGGGGAATGGATTGGGGGGAGTGAGTACATGTGTGAATAAGAAACAGAGAATGGGGAATTAAATGAAATAAAGTGTGGGTGAGAGAGAGATAGGGGTAAGAGAGAGGGATCGGGGAGTTGTGGGTGAAACAGAAATATTCAAATCAAAACAAAAGAGAAGTGAGGGGGGACAGGAAGGGCGGGAGAGAGAAACAGAGAGAGGTAAGTGAGGGAGGAAGATTGGTTGGAGGTGAGGGGCAGAGGGGAAAAACAGAAAACAAAATAATTATCAGGTTGTCGTGGAAGACGGGGGGAGAAAATGAGACAGACGCACGAGGCTGAGAGGACATGGAGAGAGGGGAACGAGAGAAAACAAGGAGGAGAAAATGCAGATGACGAGGACTGAAAGAAAAGGAGGAAAGCAAAAACCGAAACACATTCGTGAGGAACAGTCAGGCCATTATTAGAGCTTCTCTTGATAGGTCATGCAGACACGAATGAGAAAATGGTCCATCGCAAACAAACACAGTGAGCAAAAATAGATGCACAATAGGACAACGAATTAGAACTATAGATTTGATAAAAATAGCAGCCTGGCATATCGATCTGCTTCAGATGCCCACCCAGCCACTGTCCGGTGCACCAGACAACGTTTCAACAAATCTAATCGTGAAATAGTTACATTTTGCAGTACAGTCTTCTCGCCCGGCTATTTGCTGTACCAGCAGCAGCTTGTACGTGGGCGGTCGTGACCCTATGGCTTTCTGCCAGTCAACGTAATAACTCCTTATGGCTTCATATGGTGGGCGAATGTGAATATTAGATTTCGACAGTTTGCCAAAATGTGCATGGACGGTTATTTAATGCTAATAGAGCACGTCTGGAGACAGGGTGATATTGTCGGGGATTTGTCATATTGTTGTATGTGCATTTCTGCCTTTTCGGGTAAATGAGGATTGGAGTTTGGTGGGCATACGGGCTACAAGGCATTAAATAAACATTATGTCACAAACACATATTATTTCGAAAAGTTTTAAACCGATTGGAATGACACTTGTACATAATGAAATTAGTAGTGAGAGAACCACTTTTATGACAAAACCGGACAATCGGCAAAATGCTGCATGCAACAATAATATTGGCAATTACCTTTAGATATATAGGTTTTTAATCTACTGCTGTATTTTGAGAATTAAAAAGCTTCGTGGGCCCTATGGGCTTCAGCAAACGTCAGCCTTTTGGCCCTTAAATTACATGGGAGTTGCAGCAACGATTTTGTGCTGTACGGGTAGTAAGTGCTCTTGTCCACAGCATCCGCTCCGCTCCGCCATTGTACAGAAAATGACGTCGGAAAAATAAAACACTCTTTGCCTCTATAGCGGTGAGGAGCGGAGCCGAACGGATTCTGTGGACAAGTATACAGAAGCAAAGAGTTTTAATTTTTCGTACGTCATTTCCCGCAAAAATAGCGGAGCGGGGCGGACACTGAGGACAAGATCACTAAGAGTAATATCAGTAAGGGGCTAGGCACAACGGTTTCGGTTTCGTTTCGCTGTCTGTAGTTTTGCCAAATGGCGTCAGTCTAGTCTTGCTGAAAAGCCCAGAAGATGTCGAAAACCTTCACAGTGCCTAGCGAGGACACAGTATTTCCGCTATCATCTCCTTCCGTTTTCAATGAGACTGGGCTGTTGCTGTAAGTACGTACGCACCCCACGAGTTTTGCACTAGGGGCGCGTACGTATACGTACCTATTACTAACCCCGTCCTTATCCTCAGCCCTAAATCTTATTGAATCCCTCACCCTGCCCCCTACCTTTTCAACGAAAAAAAAAACAAGAGGAAAAGAAAATACGAAAGAATAATTAATCATAATTAATTAAGGCTGTTATTTGGAGCATTTCTGGAGCTCACTAGCTGTGAGTCTTTAATAATAGATAGATAGATAGATGGGGGGTGGGGAGTACGTACTTGTAACAACCATCTTGAGACTAAATGTCTTTCGGAAAACTGAGGAAAGCAAGCCGGAGGCGAAATGAAACCGAAACCACTGTGGCTGGACTCCAAGACTGTTTCGTCTCGGTTTTAGTGTAGGATGTGGTCCATGAAGTTACGCGAGACCTGGCTAACTGGCGATACTGAAGCAAGTCTGTCTGTCTGTCTGCCTGTGTCACTATTACGGATGCACCAAAACTGTCTTAAGTCGGTTGGGGGGAAAGAGAGCTCGCCCGCTGAGTCAAAACAGACGCAAACCAGACTGGATCCCAGGACCCGCCAGCCTAGAGACTAACTCATACAGTTCACAAACATTCCATGTGTGCAAGTATTCGCATTGAACCTTATCAAAAATAGTGTTTCATTGTTTCTCACGGCTGAATTCCCTGAGATTAAACATGCATAAAATTATAATATATAATTGGAAGGACGGATCGATTTTTTTTTAGATCGATGATTTGAGTGGGCGATGTGACATCTCTGCTTAACTACCTTGACCTAGTTATGCTGAGCGCTATTATCTTAATAATTCCGCTCCAAATATTTGAGTGATCATAAAATCAATATTAACCGCCCAACACGTTAAAAATTATGAATGTTTTATGTGTTTGCTACTCCTCTTTCGGATATATTAATTATATTCAGCAAGCAATGAAGATTTGACAAATATGCTTGAATTGTTAAAAAGGTGACAAAAAAGTTATATCTCGCAAAGCCACGCGTTACAAATAGACAAGGAAGATAACCATAACTTAGAAAAAAAATTGTTTCTAACACTGCCGCAACCCCACATCTTTTCTGCTTGAATGAAGCAATTCGGCGGGTATCAGTCGGACAGACAGACAGACAAACTGACAGATAGATAGATAGATAGATAGATAGATAGATAGATAGATAGATAGATAGATAGATAGATAGATAGATAGATAGATAGATAAACAGACAGACAGACATACAGACATACAGACATACAGACATACAGACAGGCAGCAGACAGCTAGATAGATAGATAGATAGATAGATAGATAGATAGATAGATAGATAGATAGATAGATAGATAGATAGATAGATAGATAGATAGATAGATAGATAGATAGATAGACGGATAGATAGATAGATAGATAGATAGATAGATAGATAGATAGATAGATAGATAGATAGATAGATAGATAGATAGATAGATAGATAGACGGATAGATAGATAGATAGATAGATAGATAGATAGATAGACAGATAAACAGATAGATAGATGGACAGACAGACGGACAGACAGACTATAGATAGATTAAATTCCGACACAGTGATCAGTTTTAACAAAACCAAATTTTTTCAACATCCCCAGACCTTCCGATGGGGAGCCATTTTGGGGGCCAAGAAAGAAAAAAGGCCAAGACAAGCAAAAACTAGCCACTAGGGAGCCCTAGGACCAGGAATGCCAAGGGGACAACAGAAACAACAACAACAACAACTAAACAACAACTAAACAACAACTAAACAACAACAAACAAAAAATAAAAACAATGAAAGGAGGGGGTGCAAATTCCAAGGGCGGAGATCTCTGAACACAAAGACCTGAACACAATATCCCTAGACCCCTCCCTGCCCTTACCTACACTTTTCACACGCCGGGATACCCCTCTTTATGTACACTTTTCACACGCTGGGATACCCCTCCTTATGTACACTTTTCTCACGCCGGGATACCCCTCTTTATGTACACTTGTCACACGCTGGGATATCCCTCCTTATGTACACTTTTCTCACGCTGGGCTACCCCTCTTTATGTACACTTGTCACACGCTGGGATACCCCTCTTTATGTACACTTGTCACACGCTGGGATATCCCTCCTTATGTACACTTTTCACACGCTGGGCTACCCCTCTTTATGTACACTTGTCACACGCTCGGATACCCCTCTTTATGTACACTTTTCTCACGCTGGGATACCCCTCTTTATGTACACTTGTCACACGCTGGGATATCCCTCCTTATGTACACTTTTCTCATGCTGGGCTACCCCTCTTTATGTACACTTGTCACACGCTGGGATATCCCTCTTTATGTACACTTGTCACACGCTGGGATATCCCTCCTTATGTACACTTTTCTCACGCTGGGATACCCCTCTTTATGTACACTTGTCACACGCTGGGATACCCCTCTTTATGTACACTTGTCACACGCTGGGATATCCCTCCTTATGTACACTTTTCACACGCTGGGCTACCCCTCTTTATGTACACTTTTCTCATGCTGGGATACCCCTCTTTATGTACACTTTTCTCACGCTGGGATACCCCTCCTTATGTACACTTTTCACACGCTGGGACACTCCTCCTTATGTACATTTTTCACACCCTGGGATACCCCTCCTTATGTACACTTTCACACGCTGGGATACCCCTCTTTATGTACACTTTTCTCACGCTGGGATACCCCTCCTTATGTACACTTTCACACCCTGGGATACCCCTCTTTATGTACAATTTTCACACCCTGGGATACCCCTCTTTATGTACACTTTTCACACCATGGGATACCCCTCCTTATGTACACTTTCACACCCTGGGATACCCCTCTTTATGTACACTTTTCTCACGCTGGGATACCCCTCCTTATGTACACTTTTCACACGCTGGGACACCCCTCCTTATGTACATTTTTCACACCCTGGGATACCCCTCCTTATGTACACTTTTCACACGCTGGGAAACCTCCCACCCACCCCACCCCTCCTCTCATCCCACAATCAAAAAAAAAAAAACCTACCTTATACCGTGTGTCCTTTATGCAGAGCCCCCGACTCTAATTAATTCTAATTCATTTAGGCTGGTTTCGGAGCGTCATATCCAGATTTTTCCAGTGCTAGTTCTGATTATGAGAAATTATTGATTCAGGTTTCAATCGAGTTCCACTCCTGTCTTCTGTTCCGCTCCCATCAAGAGCGAATTACTTAGTAAACATTGATCAACATCACATTTTCCTGACTTATGTCTATTTCAGAATAGAGTAACGAAAGAATTGAGACTCGCCTTGGTTTTCCATACAATTAGGATAAAAAATATCTGAGTTTAGATTTTTCTAGAAACTGTTATTTGTTTTCAAAGAAAATAAATATGCTCGGGTTTGACAGAATCGCACTGAATCTTGCTAGTGAAGATATCTCAACCTTAGTTCGTGTTTGTTCCATATCCACTTTCAAATTCGATGTCAAACGTTTGTGGCTTTAGTATTATGATACGGAATGATACGAAATCGGAACTGTGAAACAGCTTGATCAGGGCCACAATGAATTTTAAACAAGTGTCAAAGTGTACATTCGCTATATTATACCTCTTGTACATATTAAAAGATTCCGAGTTTTTTCAGAAAATGGAGATAAAACAAATTAGAACTGAGACCGCCATTATGGTGATCAGTATTCTGTAATTTTATGGAAAAAAGATCCTTGTTAGCTCAGGGATCCTTAAAAATGTGTCTTCATTTTGTGGCTTTATATGTTTTCATCTCCTTTGCTTCAAGATAATATCAGTGCATTTTTTACCAGAGTTTCACGGTGTTTGACTATCTATGAATGTGGCGAAATATAAAAACCACCGAAAAACTGTGGGGTCGCAGCAGTTCTATAAGTCATGTCAATTTTGACACTATTTATTAATGTGTATATTATGTGTAAGGGGAAGGGGTAAGGCGAGTGAGTGAGTGCATTCCTTTCCGTAACAGAATTGAAATAGCTGTATTTGTTGACATTGTTATTGAGTAAAAAGCTTGATGACATCTGCCCCGCCTACACACCAGCTGTCTCGGATTTCTCTCTTTCCGCTGTGATTTCATCGATTTCAGAACGTCATTAAGGAGTGTGGGCTTCTAGTTCCATCTATTTTCAGAAATGAATCAAAGTTATTGCATTTCACATGGGATTTAGCCTTATTTCGCTTTCGTCAACTCGTCCTGTCTCCAACCTTGTCGCTTTCCTGTCACCCGCAAGTCATCAAAATGTGTACGCCGGTGTGAAATTGATTTTGTTGAATTCCGAATGGGATTTTTTAAAATTACATCGCAAAGGAAGCACGCAGTTTCCCCTATCTCTAGAGATTTTACATTGCAGTAATGTTGTTCAAGGCAAAAAATATATAGTAACGTTAGGGGATATTTTGGTTTCTTTATAAGGAGGTGGATCGAACAAGTAGAGTAAGGTTTCAGATTTGCTTCATATTCAGTCAGTAACTATGAATACTTTTGCTTGTTTATTGTCGTTGTTGTTGTTGTTGTTGTTTCATTTCATAGATCGTTAAATTTATTGAGCATGGCAAGATTACTTGGGTGTTTAATCATTGACATTATAGTCATAGTCAACATCGCCATTTTCAAGTGAGAATTAGGAAAAATCTCATAGGAAGTGAAACCTACTAACCACACAATCATGTTGATTTGTCCACTAGTTCCACAGTCAAAATTGGGCAAAAAGAAAAGGTTGTATGTTGCAAAACCCCGCTTAAAGCCCTGTTGCGACCCCACAGTTTTTCTGTGGTTTTTATGATATTTCGTGAATTTCCACTAGTTCCAAGCAGCATTTTAAAACACCAGCGTTTTGGACCCGATCAGCCCAGTGATAACATTGACTGCTCCATGGATTAAGAAGTAAGCAGGTGTGAGGCATATTCTGTCAACGTAGGTGAAAACAGAGTCGGGGTGGGAAATGGATAAAATGTATTAAAATATGAAAATGCAGTTATGGAAACTAAAATGAAGAATTCTTGAACATCTACAGCAGCAGGGCATGAGAGCCAAGGTCATGGACATCATTGCTATGATCGGCAACAACAGAAAAGAATTAATGGGAAAGATGGTTCGGGAGAGTGAGAGGGGGAGAGAGAAAGAGAGTGAGAGAGAGGATGAGAGGGAGGGGAGAGAGAGAGAGTGAGGGAGAGAGAGAGAGAAAGGTGGAGAGAGAGAGAGAGAGAGCGTGTGAGAGAGAGAAAAACAGATAGTCAGACAGAGACCGAAAGAGAGACAGACAGAACGAGAGACTCAGGGAGCGGGAGATCTGAGGGTGAGTGGATAGGAAAAAAAATGTAGGCTATGCATTCATTCCTATATTTAGTTCTTATAAGAGCCACATCCATTGTCGTTTACACATTTCCCCCTGTCTAACATGACTATCCTGACTCTTTGATATTCTATAGAACTGGTCCACTGGTCCACGACGAACGAGACAATAACATTAACATTTTCACCCTGACTGAGTGAACCAGTGGCTAAGCTGTTCTAGACATTTATTTGTTTTCTGAATGGGATACACGACAGTGTCATTTTGTTCATATGAAAACATCAGAACAGATACTGTACTATTGCACTGTGCTCACAGATTTGCACATGTTACGTTTTTGTCTTGGTGATATCATAAACGAAGTAATAGTTCTCATATCATAGTGCCCCGTTCTGATAACGACTAGACTCACTCTGAGTATTATATTTATTAAAACAATAGCCCGACAACCGCACGGTCTGGGAAGCTTTTAATACAATCAATGACATAATTTCCGTAATGGATTTTGACTCCTGACACACTGCAGAAAACCGTAGATTTTCTTAAAAGAAGAAATCTGCAGGTTTAGATTGGTGAACGAAAGAAGAAGAAGAAGACTCCGGACACCAGATGTGAAAATGTTACGTGAGAATGCGAAGCCTTCACTCTGAAAATAGCGGCGGCCTTCTGAAAATAATATCACAGTATCTCATGCGACAAGAGCCAATTCACGTCATTGGTCTTTGAAAAGGTGAGTAGTTGAAATGTTGCCAAGATATTTACCTGCTATAGATGCATTAGAGTGAGGCAACAGTTGTTCGCAATACAAAAGTTAGCATGATCGGAAATATAAATAGTGGATTCGGAATTCCGGCCTAACGGCGTCACTACGAGTCTACAAATACCTGACGTCATGCGTTAATGCAGTTTGATCTGGATAAAGTTGGTGCAACAGGCCGGTTCGCGCTCGACAACTGTGGAGAGTATCAAGCCAGTGCTCTCCGAGGATCGATTATCTATCAACAGCCAGCTGCGTGCGCGCATGCGTGTGTCTATATTTAGCTGGAGTAAACATTGGGAAGAAAATCATGTTATAGTCCTGGTCTTAGAAAATCTTGGAATTTTAAAATATCACATTTACAAAAAAAACAAAAAAAAACGTGTTGGTATACCGTATGGGAAGAGGGACAATTTCTATGGGAAGAGGGACAATTTCGCTATTCATCCACCTTGTTTTTCTTTTTCATAATTCTTTTTCTTCTCCTACGTCTTCTCCTTCTCTCACTCTCTCTTGCTTCTTTTTTCGTCCATCTAACTTTCTTCTCTCACTCTCTCTCTCTCTCTCTGTGTCTCTCTCTCTGTCTCTCTTTCTCTCTCTCAGTCTCTCTGTCACTCTTTCTCTCCCCGTCTGCTTTTCTATCTACGTCTCTGGCAAATGTCTCTCTTTTCCTCCCTCTGTAGTCTATCCCCCCCCCCTCCCTCCCCCCCCCCCCCCCCGTTCTCTGTCAACGTCTCAGTCTCGATCCTTTTTTCAGTCTTTATTTGTTTCTCGATTTCTCTCACTCTCAATGTTTCCTAATTGTTCTGCTTTTCTCTCTCTGTCCGTCTTTCTGTTTGTCTGTCTGTTGCTTGCCTGTCTGTCTGTCTGTCTGTCTGTCTCTCTCTCTCTCTCTCTCTCTCTCTCTCTCTTGTCTTTTTTCTCTATGTACACAAGAATTTGCGTATTATGTGAGAGATAGAGGTGTGTGTGCAAATGGGTGACTATTTCAAGACAGTTTGACATCTCGATGACATAATCGATTCCATTATACCATCAAACAAGCAAATTTGGACATTACCCTAAATACACAAAAGTGTTGCACTTTTGTACTGAGAAACAGAAATGTTACACACTTGACATTTCGGTGACATTTTCCACGTCAGAAATTAAGAAAAGAAAGACACTTATCGCACGATTAAACCATTTCAAAACGGCATTGTTTGAAGCTAAATTTAACAACATTTAGATGGTCGTTGCTTGCTGTTTTTATCCACATGAGTCATGGCAGCAACATTAGACTGTGTACATTGAAACATTATTCAGCATATTATTTTGAAATCTAGTGACTACGAGGTATTTAGTATTGATCGCGCCCGTCATACAAAATTCTGTAAACAAATATTTCATCATATTAAAAATTTAGCTGATTTTGTACAAGGAGAACAGGATTATGTTGCAATGTCAGACATTTCTGATCAGTTGTAAGTCAAAACAAAGTATAAAATTCTGCTGACCATAAACTGCCAATTCTCTCAGAGTCATGCTCTATACAACGATACTACACAGGCTGGTAACAATTAGAATATTGTCTTACAATCAACATGACTGTGTACATTGATAAAAAAAGTATTAAAGAAAACAAAATACAGAAAATGTATAGGATCGTATCAGGGCTTGGGAAGTAGTTTGAGAATGTTACCCGACTAACTGAACTTGTCCACAGTATCAGCTCTGCTTCGTCTTTTTTGACGGACAAAGGCGTACAATACTCTTTAACTCTGTATGCTTGTCCACAGCACCCGTTCCGCTCCGCTCCTCACCGCTATAGAGGCAAAGAGAGGTTTTCATACGTCATTTTCGGTAAAAATAGCGGAGTGGATGATGTGGACAAGAGAAGTTAGGGGTAACAGGCAACGTCTGTAGCTGTTTTGACACTGTGACACTGACTACTATAATTGCTGTCCATTGCATTTACTTCCATGCGGTTTATGTTATTGTTATAGTTAATATTATGTCAATAAAGTATATTATGAAAATAAAGCTTCTTTAGCGTGTCTTTTTAATAGTTCGATCTATATTAGTCTTTCTAGAAGTTTCCGTCTTTTCGACATGTCTATTTATCCGCCTATTCCAAGTTAAAACAAAGTATTTTATAACTTTGTACAACACTGCAAAACTTGCATCAACGAGTTATTAAATGTTATTTCAGGTCTGGAGGGTTCCACAGAGACTTAAGTTGTTTAAATAAGTATTTAACCCAGTCCACAAATGTTTCACAGGCACCAAGTGTACATATAATTGACCTGATCTAAACACCGTGTCAATATGATTGCTAGTAATGCCACAGTGTGTGTACAATGGAATGTACAATTTTGAAATGTACGGATCGGTAAAATTTAATGTCTAACTGCGGTAAAAATTAGCGTCATTTTTTTTCTCTCTCGCGCGTAAAGATCAATAGGGTGAGAAAGATACAGGGTTACATTGTTTTGATGTCTGGCAAAGTAGGTGACATTGTGCGAGGTGTTGCAAGCGGTTGTCAAAGGTTACAACATGGCAAACATTCTTAATTGATTGATTGATTGACTGATTGAGTAACTGACTGACAGACATTATTATGGACTTGTCAGATAACTGAGTGATTGAGAGAGAGAAAAAGCAAGAAAAATTGGCTTTTATTGCATTTCATCTTTTTGAAAGAACTACAGATCTCGGAGACGTTGTAACTTTATCAGACAATTTAAAATTGATTTTCCTTCTATCTCTTTTACTCTCTTTTTCTCTGCTTCTGTGTTCACCTGCTGTTCCATCCTCCCCGGTTCTGTTACCGTCATCATACAATTGATCATAGCAGAAGGACAGCAAAGTCGTGGATCAATAAAATCAGATTTTGACATTTTCATAAGTCATTTTCTTGTCATTTCTTTTGTTGCAAACATACTAGAGATTTCATATCACCAGCCGTACAGATCTTGTGCCGTTCTAGGGTGTGTGTGCACGGCTTTTTGAAATATTTACAATATCACTCAAGTTTCAGCGAAGTGACCAGAAATTTGGTACAAAAACTGATCAAATCTGGAAGAAATTGCACATCGATTTGACGAAAATTCTTCGGTTAAAGTAAAACGAAATCAGGGAATTGGACTGAAGCTGGGTTTTCATGTGTAAGGAAAAATAAAAGGCAGGGGAAACGTCAAAAATCCATATAGTACCCAGAAAGAAAGAGTGTTTCCATGAGAACTGAAACGGCGTGTTTCCGTACAGACGAAAGTATTCTTTCTATTTCATTACTACAGAGTTTTTTGACGTTTCCATTGCCGTCTCCATTACACATGAAAACACGGTTTTAGACGAGAACCTGTACTGGTCATGGCGCCAACTTGGAAGAGAATTGGTTTGTATGTATATGAAAGACGCAGTATTGTAAGCTATGATAACTTGCAGAAGTTAATAAAGCTTCTTAGTTGAATTGGGAATGTTGGGGGAAAAGGCTACTGGGTGGATGAGAAAGGATGAAAGAGTTACTTATGGTGTTTGTGTCCTTGAAAAGCTGAGGATTTTTCAAACATCCAGACTCCAGTTTGGGGAGAGACGTAATACGCTGGAGGACGACAATTAGGTTTGTTATCTGTGCTACTATGGAGGAAATACTGGTCCCTTTTGTGGTGATTCCAGTACTATTGTGCAGGTTTGTGAAGTCAAGATATCTGTACTTTACAGTAACGGAATGACTTAAAGGGATATCCTGTCAAAATGGTGCCAATGATAAATTTGGAAACTTATGTGGGCGGTCTGTGTCGAGACCAAAAAAAGATGATGGAATCATCATACGCTTTAGGAAATGACAATTTCCGATTCGTACCAAATTTCTGTGAAAAGTTAGATAAGAGGAAAAATGTAGATGAAAAAAGTAAGGGACACCAACAGTTACATAATGTTAGAGAAGACTTTGTTGTCGTGGGTGGAAGATCGAACTTGCAGAGAGCAATCAATAAATATGCAACTTGTTTAAGTGGAATAAAACATTACAACAATTTATTATCATTAATCATAACTCAAATTTCTTTCACACTTTTGTTTTTTTTTGGGTTTTGTTTTTGCAGCTTTCCTTTGTACCAATAACTTCAAAGGAACCTGATACAGATACAGATGTCATTGTGGAGTCATGCAGGAAGGGAAAGGGGATTTGGGAGGTGGGGGGGGGGGAGGGGGGGGATTGATTTTAGGTCTTTATTTTAAGAGGGTCGCTTCTCTTGGCATTAAATTTTACACATCACTTTTCTTGTTTTATTTTTGTTGTCAATGTTTGTGTGTGTGTATGTGTGTCTGTGTGTGCGTTTTTGTTGTTGTTCTTTTAAATTAATTTTGCCCACTTGTCCACTGTAGCCGTTCCGCGCCGTTCCTTATGCTATAGAGGTAAAGAGAGTTGTTCATTCGTCATATTCCGTAAAAATAGCGGAGCGGATGCTGTGGACAATACATTAATAATGTGTCCACCATTATCCTCTTACAGTGAAATGATTTATGAAACTAAATTTCTTCATTAATTGCAATGAGATTTTTAAAAAAAACAACAAGAAATATTTATTTGGCTTTTTATTTGATATAACAGAATGCACAGTCAGAATATATTCTTTCCCAGTTTAGAATTCTTCTAATGACTGAAATTCTTCCCCAATTCCTCCCCTGGCTGAAATTCCTGTCCATAGATATGGAATTCCAACCCTCGGAGCAGAGCACCTTGAGAATCAATTCTAGAGAAGTAGAAGCTGAGGTATAAACGGTATCAACTACGAGAACAAAAACAACAACAGTAACACAGCAGTCCAAGCTGACATTGCGCAATCTCCATATAATGTGCTCTGGCTGTGACTCTGTTGATACGGACCTGTTTATTGATTCCCAGTTACCAAAATGTGCACATAAACATTCATTTTGTTTAATAACATGTAACCTACCAGGCAAGATGATATCGAAATCGCACATACCGGTGCAGTGTAGCCAATATAACCACATTGTACTTCTCACCGCAAAAGTAGAATGGTTCCCGTGTTACGAAAAAAAAACACCGGATATGGTAATCGGTGTTAAAGTCACTGTTACTCTCAGTTTTTAGAACAATGATAATAATAATAATACACATCATTTATATTTATATAGCGGTTCATCCCGTTAACAGCCAGGCTCTAAGCGTTTTACAACATTTAGATCATATATTCACGACACACAATACACAGGCATAATCAGGGGAAAAAAAACAAAAAATAAAATGGACAATCCGAGATGACTCTTCAGCTGATATTTAAAAGTCATAAAATTCTCAAAGACAGATGCAGAGAATTCCAAATCTGAGGCCCTTTGAAGAGATAAAGATTTTTCACTCATGGTCTTCGGGCACGTCTTAGGATAGCCACACAAAGACCACCGAATTCGGTCATCGAGCCACTAGGCGCTTTAGGTGAGAAGAATTGCACTATATAATTTCAACAACTGCACATAGAGCCCACCTAGATTCGGTCCGTTTATATAGTGCAATTCTTCTCACCTAAAGCGCCTAGTGGCTCGGTGAACGAATTCGGTGGCCTTTGTGTGGCTACCTTTAGGAACTTTAAACTTTGTTTCTTTAATCTCCAGCTCATTATCCTTTTTTTTTTTTTTTTAATGGGCATCCCACAGGTGAGTGAGCTTAACTTGTTAAACGGTCAGCTTTAGACTTAACAGTCATTATTGTGTCACCCTCTTAGTTGTGTTTTCATCTTGTTTGTTTTAGTTGCTGTTTGAATAATACAGACTGAATGGGGTCCGTTACTGCAAATGTCTATTAGTTTTCTACTTGTTCTCGGTCTGTACAAAACCTAGGGGCGAGCTCTTCCCACTTCCCCGCGCTATCAAAAGATGCGCCCTTTGTTAGTCCAGACGCTACAACAATAATAAAGGTCTCTACATTGCAGAGGTCCGCTCTGAAGTGGCTGTTTATTCTAGTTCTATTATGTCCTAACCAGCTTACAACCGAATGAGAGAAAGAGCAACTGCAGCATGAAGAGAGAGAGAGACGAAGTAATTAATGAAAATGTGATCCAAAAGGAGCAAAGTCTCCTTAACGAATTTGGCAGTAAAGGGGAATTTTTTAATTTTTAGTGTTGGCAGATGGTCTAAGAATAAAAGGTTGCGATTTCTTTCTATCTGGGTTTCAAATTTCTGCCACTTAATGTTTCGTATTTATTGTATTTGTATTTTGTATGCTTCTTTAATCCCATTTTGGGAAAGTTGCCTAGTGTCATTGCAGCCCAGCTGCAGCTGAAGCAGCCATGACGCCTCCACAGTGCAGTGCCGGTCAGCGTTTTCTTTCTTTGGGGGTTGGGGATGGGGGGCGGGGGGGGGGGAGGGGGAGGTTGAAGGGGGTGAATGATAAGGATAAATGTTATCTAATTTTGCCCGGACAGTGGCTTGTTCAGCCTACCCTTCTCGATTTCCAACTGCCAAGGTATCTTTAACGTGTGCTACGTGCACACGGGCCCTCCGAGTTTTTCATCCTTATACGAGAAGACTAGGTGCTCCAGCCTACCTACCGTAGTATCAGGGACAAGAAAATATGAGAAAAATCCCCAAATTCCAATATGCCTATACCGACCCGGATTCGAACCCGGTACCTTCGGCTTGAGAAGCAAGCACCTTTGCCTCTACACCGCCGTGTGCCCACGAAGTAGCTCGTTCCCTTAGAATGACAAGGTTCCATTTCCACTTGGTGGCTGAACTGAGTTACACACTACACATTTCTTCTACAGGCCTTCTTCCTTTGGGTGTCAAAGAATCAAGCAGATTCGGTGTGTAATTTGTAAGTATTACTACAAAAGAAAACAAATTCTTTGCTCTAAAAGCTATCATCACATGAAACTTCAATCTTCGATTTCTCAAAAGTTGATGGAAGGGAGTGAGAACTTTGTCATTCTAAGGGGGGCGAGTTTCTTTTTGGTCAGCACAGAATGGAAACTGAAAAGAGAATCAAGTGGGGAGAAACGCGAAATGTTCTTTGAGCCTCTTGTAACATGTTGTTTCTTGTATAACCAGCCTTTTCCCGTAATACTGACATGGTGTTAAGCCAACGCACTGTGGTTAAAATGAAAATTAATAATATACATTTGTAAAAGCTTACAATCAGCGTTTGAGATATTGCATTTTTGGAATTCTGTATCCGTAAGGTCATGTAAAGTGAGTTCACATTGAATATGAAACAAATATCCTCAGCTGGTCAATTCTAGATCATCTGTGTATACAGCGAGTGATATTTGCCC
Source organism: Onchidella celtica (assembly GCA_963931925.1). Lineage (NCBI taxonomy): Eukaryota > Metazoa > Mollusca > Gastropoda > Systellommatophora > Onchidiidae > Onchidella > Onchidella celtica. The sequence goes on from OZ007578.1 coordinate 38,329,939, forward strand.
TTTAATGCTACTTTAAATAACAAGATTGATCTGATCCACATGTAAGTGAGATAACAAAAAGCCAGAGTTTTACGACATCAGAAGTCAAAGGTGACACATAGATGTTATTATCTGACTTTCAAACTTTGTAGATATAGAATTATCTAGGTATTGCGCACTCCGTGATGTAAAGTCAGACATTGAGAGTCCACAATAACATAATTACTCATCTCCCGTGTGGTATTGTCGGTGTAAGCACCAATTTTCTCGTCAATAAAATCTTCCCACACACAATGTTCTAGAACCAGCTGTAGTTAGGGGTGAAGGTCGCTCCGAATCAAACCCTACAACATTACAGCACGAAAATGGAGACACTCATGTCTGCCCGCGAGGGGGGGGGGGTCGGAAGGCTGTGCAATTAATGATGACGTGTGTAGAGGACGATGTCTTGGGGTGCTGCCAGACAAAGTTGATAATGGTTATTGTTGCTGTTGTTTTTCGGGTTGTTATTGTTGTTGTTGTAACTGTCTGGTACAGAAGCAAAATGCAGTGTCGGTGTGGTGGTACTGAACACTGGATACTGGGAAGGGGAGGAGGTGACGTGACGTAGTGGGTTTGGGGTTTGGCTTCTGTAAACAGAATAACGATTTAATAAATGTTCTTCCCAAAAATCTGCCGTATGGCAAAAGAAAACCGAAGAGGCCCTGCTAGGTCAAAATTCACTTTTTAACATGAGTTTATAGAAATAGATCTAGAATGAAATGCGCTTTATCTTCCCATCTGGCTTCTGATTTTGTACGACTCGTTACTTTGGTAGGGGCCTGGTTAGGGATTCGATAAGGTTTAGGGTTGAGGACAAGGCCGCGGTTAAGGATAGGTATGTATATTATGCAAAACGCCGGGGGTACGTACGTACAAGTAACAACAGCCTTTTATTGGTGACGGTGTCCAGGATGATGTTGTGCTAAACTAGAGATTTAGCAGGTCGAACTATGGCGTGAAATGTGTGAAATGCTGAACTACTCCAGACAGTAAACATGATTACGCATGTCGTGACCTTTTCACCTCTGGTTCTAGAAATAATGGGGATTCTACAAGGTAACAGGGATAGAAATATAGATATCGACGAAGCTGGTGGCGATAAGAACGTGCTGTTAATAAAGCCTTCAATATCTATATCATACATATAATTACATTAAACCTAGGGTCACACCTATCGATTTTGTTCCCTAGTCTTGCATTGGGGGACATTTCTAGTCTAGAAGGAAGGTGCTCGCCTCTCATGCCGAAGGTACCGGGTTCGATCCCCGACCGGTGCAGGCATGTTGGAATTTTTTTTTGGGGGGGGGAAATTATTATCCCTGATCCTATAGTAGTTAAGATCGAGCACCTAGTCTTCTCGAATAAAGACGAAAAACTCGGAGGGCCAGTGTGCATGTTGCCCACGTTAAAGATACATTGGAAGTTGGAAAGTCGGGGAAAACAGGCCGAACAAGCCGCTACCCGAGGCAAAATTCTAAAAATAACTAATCCCTACCACAAACACACACGCAAACAAGAACCAAAAAAAGAAAAGAAAAGAAAAGAAAAGTGGTGTACAAATGCCAATGGCAGCAAAAACTCCTCAATCCAAGACCTGACAACCAATTGATTTTGATCGGCCGACTAATCGGACATGACATTGAGTTTGGATGTGACCTCACACAACAGCCAGCCAGTTGGATATAAATGAAAATCAATGCCGTGGCAACACCATCCGTCAAATCGGCCGATTCAAAATTGGCTCCCCTACCTAGATTAAAGATAAAGCTTGGAGTCAAGTCAATCCTTGGTTTCCAGACCATACTTCTGAATCCTGTGCTGGCTTAACTTTGTTTCATTTTGTCGAAGACCTGTAAACAGTTGCTCTGTTAGAGAAAAATCATTGCGAGAGACATCTACCGACTGGAAATTCAGAATAGGCCACGTTCTATCTATCTATCTATCTATCTATCTATCTATCTATCTATCTATCTATCTATCTATCTATCTATCTATCTATCTATCTATCTATCTATCTATCTATCTATCGATCTATCTATCTATCAACCTATCTATCTATCTATCTATCTATCTATCTATCTATCTATCTATCTATCTATCTATCTATCTATCTATCTATCTATCTATCTATCTAGCTATCTATCAACCTATCTATCTATCTATCAACCTATCTGTCTATCTATCTATCTATCTATCTATCTATCTATCTATCTATCTATCTATCTATATATCTGTCTGTCTGTCTGTCTGCCTGTTATATATTATGTTTCCAACTGTGTATGTCTGTGTCTGTTACAATATTTCCAACTGTTCCACCCGGCAAGTGCCAGTATCAGACTATTTCAGAATGATTTACTGCTATGTTCTTTAGATGCATGTTTGTGTCCGTCTGATACACTTTAACTACGATGAATTACTGATGACGAGTCTTTCAAATCTCCTGAAAGCTCTCTCTGTCTTTCAACAGTGTTGAAAGTAAGAGCTTGACAGTGTTTGGGTCTTTATTTTAGTCGGTTCGCTGCTCTTGGCATTTACGCCTCACTTTTCTTGTTCTACTATTTACTGCGTGTGTCAAAAATTTGTGAGAGTGATTACTTTTTTAGAATTTTTCCCGAGCAGAGGTCTTGTTCGGCCTGCTCTTCTCGATTCCCAACTGCCAATGTATCTTTAACTTGCGCAACGTGCATACGGGGCCGCCGAGTTTTTCTTCCTGGTTCGAGGAGACTAGGTGCTCGATCCTACCTGCCATAGGATCAGGGACAATAAATTTTGCCCCCGAAAAAAAATTCCAACATGAAGAATTTGCCTGTTTTACTTTCCAAGTTAGCAATTCTTCATCAAAAGTGTAACAATGGTAGGACTCTGTCTATCTGTTATTTCTGCTACTGAGGGATTTGGTATCTTCAAAACTAATTACATGACAGAATGATCTTTATAAAACACGCATGGACATTTTCATGATCCTTGTTTATTTCGTATCCCTGATTCTGGTGTATAAAAGCTGTATCCGTGTATGAGAAGACAGGGGTGTCACCTTCAGGATCATTATGATCCTATCTTTGTTTTATGACACAGTTGAAGTAACTGTTTTTGAGCGGTTTGTAAACAAAAGGTGGGCGATACGAGGGCAACAGAGGGAAGAAAGTACCCACAACAGGGTGGGGTGAGAGAGAAAGATTAGATCTGTCACTTTCTAATCACGAATACAAAGTCCGAAAGTCCATGACATTGAGTGTCATGTTTAACCTCACACTCACTACTGGCTTTTGCCTATCAGACTCGGCGCGCAATAGCCGAGCTTGGTAGCCACAGTACATGGTTGCTAAGGTCATGACATTGAGTCTCAATGAGAAAAAAACGTTTTGGCTATTAAGAGGGATCTCATTGAAACTAGAATGTTGTTACTAGTACGTACGTTCCCCCAAGTTTCTTTGCGCTGGGGGTGCGTACTTTAAAGACTTGTGTGACTCCAGAGCTAAAGAACTCCTCCTGAAATGCTCCTAATAACAGCCCTAATTAATTATTCTTCCATATTTTCTTTTTGTTTTCCTCCTGTTTTTTTTTTTTATTGAAAGGGTAAAGGGCAGGATTAGGTATTGGATAAGATTTAGGGTTGAGGATAAGGACGGGATTAGGGATAATAATGTACGTACACGCACGAGCCCCTAGCGCAAAACGTTTGGGATGCGTACGTACTTATAACAACAACCATGAAACTATAGGTAGTGACGTCATCACCCAACTAGTCAACCGATCAAAACTGGCTAGTGCGTGCAGGGCTTTACACTGGTAACTTTCAGTGCGGTGCTCCCACCACAAGTGAAATGGACGTGCCAAATTCTCACATTATGTTGGGGTTGGGTCGACGAAAGCTCCAAATACCAAATTTTATAAGTACGAGCAGTTGCCTCGCTGATTCCGGGGTTTACAGAGATGTGATTTTTAAAGCTGAATTTCGATCACGAATGTGTAAATTGAGGTTCAGCACGAAATTTCCTGTCATACTTTCTAATTCTACTGGAAGAAAATGCGTCTTTTTTATACGGCTCAAAATGTCGGAACACTATCTTCTGTTCAACTCACTTGTGATTTGAAGTCAAGGAAAGTATTAAAAATCTACCCAACTTCAAGACCTTTTAAAAGGTGCCCACGTACATCTTTTTGAATTTCTAAGCATAATAATATTTTGTAGAATTTAAGGCTAAGAGCTTAAAAAGCTGTTCACATATTGGAGGCCTTACTTCCTTTATAACATGTTGATGATTACCACTAGCAACCCAAACATCCCTGGTAGAACACAATAATTTCCTCTCCGTAGCAACAGCGGTAAATATATCACGACCTTAGCTCTTGTTTGTTCTATCTCAACTTTCTGAAAAAAACGTATAACAAATGTACACTTTGGTACTTGTTTAAAGTACGTTGTGGCACTTGTCAAGCTGTTTCACAGTTCGATTAATAACTAAAGCAGCAAAAGTTTAACGTCGGATTTCTCAATTGTGCAACAAAAAGTGGAGTTGAAGCAAATAAGAACTAAGGTCACGATATAGGAAATAAAAACCCCATATTGTTCTTCTGTTTTGCAAACCACGACTAGTGTTGTCTCATAGCCAATCATGAGAGAGTTCACAGTAAAAGCCGACGTGATAGGAAAGCTTCAGTGATTTGAGCGTGCGTAGGACCCGAGGTCTCTCGACGCACAAGACATGGATTTCAACTTTGTAGATACAGGCAAGCACATGCAAGCGCAGCATTAAGTATAGACGCGCATGGTCAGATTTTGATTGGCCAATTAATTGGATGGTGACGTCACGAGAGTGAGTGTCAACAGAGAGTTTGTATTCTCTAGGGAGGTTTCACCATCGGCTGCTTTGCACCGAGGGACACGGGAGGCGCCGGGAAACCATTGCTAGCGTGGAGCGGAAGTAGGTCGCTACGGTAAACAATAACATTTTGTGCATTTCCATGGGGCATAAGAGCCTACAAACGGCTCTAAATAGTGTCAATCAACCCAAAAATATGAACAAACCACAGTAAACAGATAAGCACACTGTCTTTGGTGAAGACGGTCTCTTTCTATTCTTGTTTACCGCAGCGACCTAGTTTCGCGATTTGGGGGAAGTGAGATCTCTCTATAAATACATACTCTGTGATTTCAGTGAGACGTAGAGTACAACCCAACTAGTTGGGTGTCACTGAAATGTTTACTGAAATGAACTCAATGATCTGACGCCACCATCCAACCAATCGACCGATTAAAATCGCCTCGGCTAAAATGGTTACCGATTTTATCACTTCCTTTCTTTCCTGGAAAATCTGGATTGTGTTTAAGCTTGCAAGTGGTGATGCAAAAAGTTTTTGATAAGATAAAAATGTCCAGTGTTGCAATCTCCTCCTGACGCCATGACGAGAGTGCAACCAACGGTCAGAGACAAATTCAAGTGCTTTATCGCCAGCATTTCAGCTAGAAAGTGGTTAACTTTCGGTTTCGATCCTCACACATTTCCCAGGAAGATGTAACAAAATATTCTTGAAATTGCTCACATCCTGTTGTCCTGTGTTATTAACACTCTCGTGAAATGGTAGAGGGGAAAGGGGGCGGGAGGGGGGGGGGGAGAGAGAGAGAGCTCTATTATTCTTCATTGCTTTTCGCAGGGTGAAACACAATGAGTTGTCGGTGTAAGCATCATAAACACGTCCAGGCATGGAATATTTCTGTGGTCAACCGCAATAATTCCGTCCTGCCTTATCCATTATCACTCACTGCATAGATTCATTACTAACTAACTTATCATTCTATTCTGTCCCTCGCCCCCCCCCTCCCTCCTCAGACTCTCTCGAGCGCCCTGGTTTGTTCAAAGTTTCTGTCCCAAATTGGCCATTGAAGGTTACGAGATTTAAACTGCGTTCGTGTGTGTGTATGTGAGTGTGTGTTCTCATGTGTCGCTCTGTCTACTAGTGTGTGTGCATGTGTCCGTACATTATGTAAGTGTATGTATTGGCAACATAAACAAACCCTGGTAGATCATCAAGACCATTTTTACCCCAGCCAAATCTCAGGCCTACTTGATAAAGGTGGTGATATCATATATTATTACTTGAGTTCGTCCTAAGTTCTTTAAATAAAAATAAACCCAAAAAACAACAACAATAATAAAACGGAGTGGCTACGTTTACGGCAGATTACGCTCATATCCCAATAGAAAAAAAACGGAGTGGCTACGTTTACGGCAGATTACGCTCATATCTCAATAGAAAAAAAACGGAGTGGCTACGTTTACGGCAGATTACGCTCATATCCCAATAGAAAAAAAACGGAGTGGCTACGTTTACGGCAGATTACGCTCATATCCCAATAGAAAAAAAACGGAGTGGCTACGTTTACGGCAGATTACGCTCATATCCCAATAGAAAAAAAACGGAGTGGCTACGTTTACGGCAGATTACGCTCATATCCCAATAGAAAAAACCGGGAGGAGCGCCACTTTTTGATAAAAAACAATGTCTATTTTTTCTGTACTTATTAATTTTGTTAGTTCATCCAATTTATTGTCAATTCAAGTGTGCATTGGAATGGTCAGATGGACTTGGGGGGCGTGAGAGTCTAGTCAGTTTGTATCAATGGGCGGTGGTCAGATTGACTAATCAGGCGAAAAGGGGCTGGGGTAGCCATTGGCGCTCGAGCGGGAGTAAAGCCAAACAAAGAAAAATGGTGAGTTGTATTCACTGGCTGCCGTAACCGTAGCCACTGCCATAATAAAAACTGTCCTGGTTGGTTTTCCACTAAGCATTTGAATTACTTGTGTCAGTCCACGGTGTAACACTTGTCCCTGCAGGAAAGAGTTCCGTACGTCCAGTCCACCCAGTTATGACCATCCAGTCAACCCTCAACCAAACCCCAAACCTATTCCTGCCCCTGTCCTTATACCTTATCCTACACCTAATCCTGTCCCTAGCCCTAGCCTTTTTACCCTTCCAACCAGAAAAACGAGACGAAAATCTGTAAATAATTCCCACAGCTCTTTGCCTTCCTCGTCCAGTTTCATATACTCAGACTAAGACCTCCCAGGCAGACCTTTCCAATAGGGCCGGCAATCAGCTGCAAGTTCTCTACCGACACGATGGGGGCTCCTTGGCCTAGAGGCAAAAGTGCTCGCCTCTCATGATGAAGAGACAAGGTTCGATTCCCAGTCGGTGCAGACATGTTGGAATTTGGGGGGAAATCCCTGTCCCTGATCCTAGTATTGGACGAAAAAACACGTTGCGCACGTTAAAGATACCTTGGCAGTTGGAAATCGAGAAGAGCAGGCCCAACATGCGGTTGCCTGGGCAATATCCAACAACAACAACAACAAAAAAAAACTATCACAAACACTGGCAAAAACATTAACAACAAAAATAAAAACAAGAAAAGTGAGATGTAAGCGCCAATGGCAACGAACCTCCTAACCTAAAGACCTAATATAACAAGTTCTCTGCTGATCCCTATAGTTTTTCCAGGGTTTTCGCCAAGGGCCTTGTTTCTGATCTTAAAACAGCATATGGTGGACAGGCCTGTAACATGACTGTGTTCTGGAGTTACTCACGTATCTGCAAGGTTGTCTTGGCATCATTATAATATGCCTGTGGGCAACGGACTTTTCTTTCCCGACTCTAACACCAATGTAAATTAATTTGCATGCATGGGGCTTCTAAAAACCTTGTGGCCCCTGGGCAACTGCTCAGTGTGTCTTGCCCATGCGTTAAGACGGCTCTGCTTATCCCACAGTCACACTGATGAGGTTTGAATTGCAGGTGCTAGGGATCAAAGGCAGTCTTTCCCCACTGCGTCCACATCTGTCATTGTTGTGAGTTTAACAATGGCTCCCGGCTCTTGTTGCTGTTTATTTTGACATCGTCTATACTGCTACATCGGGGACAAACTGACATGGACTGGGGGGCGGGGGGGGGGTGTCAAGACTAGGGGCAAAGTTTAAAACTGCAGATCCCCTGGCCTTGGGCCTGCTCGGGTGCTCTGTAGACTGATTCGGCGTGGCAACATAACTTACCGACTGTGGAACCAAATTTATGAGACATACATGCAGGGGGAAATTTTCACTGGTTTTAAAAGTTACAGGGGGGGGGGGGGGGGAGGTGTTTGCCTCTGTGTAACCGCAAGAGTGACAGCTTGTGAACATATTATTTTAATTAAACAAACACAGGAAGCCTGCAGGGTCTTGGCACAGCATTTGGCGCAAAGTCAAAATCTGAGCAAAAAAAAAAAGAAGAAAAAAAGGTTGAATCATGCAAATTCACGCTTAAGGGACAAATGACAAGGAAACTGTTCAAGGGATACTCTAGTTTCAGTAAAAACTATAATAAAGCATGATTTAGTCTCGGCGCGCACTGGCCGATATTGATCGGCCGACTAAGGTGACGTCATGACATTGAGTTTCAATGAGCTATCCAACTACTTGGTTAGCACGTTGAGATCTCATTGAAACTATAGTCTTGTCACCATCCAACTCAAAATCGGCTAGTAAGCGGGAAATATGACCAAAATGACAACAATTGTTTTATGTAAAGCCCCGCTGTAAGGACAAGCATTAAGGAGACTATTCAAGGTACACGGTGGCATAGAGGCAAGGTGCTCGCCTCCTCATGTCGAAAGTACCGGGTTCGAACCCCGGTCGGTGCAGACACGTTGGAATTTATTTTCGTTGGAAAAATTTCCTGTCCCTAAGGTAGGATTGAGCACCTAGACTTCTCGGGTAAGGAACAAAAACTCGGAGGGCCCATGTGCACGCTGCTCACGTCAAAGATACCTTGGCAGTTGAAAGTCGAGAAGAGCAGACCGAACAATACCGCTGCCAAGGCAAAATTCTTTAAAAAAAAAAAAAAAAGTTATCCCTACCACAAAAACACACAGGAACAGGAACTAGAAAAATGAAAACAAGAAAAGTGAGGTGTGTAACAGGGTGACAGACTGGCAAGGTATAACTAGCGTGGGAAGATAGTTGACGGCGGGGAGACAGAGTTATTGTAGGCCGGAGGGGGAAAGTATGGGATGCAACTGAAGCGCTTTGACACCCGAAAAGGGTAGTGTTTACTTGACCGCCGTACTTGACGATCAGATCACCTGGGAATTGCTTGGGGGGGGGGGGGTAGAGATGCTTCAATAGTATTTGACGTGGAGTCGACGGAGGTGGCTATTAGGATAACTAATGTACACTCGGTGAGCGTCTTGGGACGCTACCCGACTGGGTATAAATCCTCGAACGCTCCTTCCAACTTCAGACCGCTGAGAGCACTCACCAGCTTCGTGCCGAAGAGGAGACCACAACTGCAACTGTAACTTTGTACTAGTCTTGTGAGTGGGGAGGGTCAGGGAACCCGCAAACATCCTTTGTCAGAGCGTGGTATCTTTGGTATCTTGTCGGCATTTGAGCTGTTGCTGAGTGGTAAGTTAATTGTACGATGTATGTGTATTTTACTTAATGTTCATAATTGTAGAACCTAAATCTAGTGGGTTTACTTTGGTATAACTACTGCCTCTGAGAGAGTCACGGAAACGCCGTTACATATGTGTTACGAAACCTTATAGGATGGGGTCTATTAGAGAGAGCGTTATTCTTCGTGGGGAACGTGTAAATATCATTAAAACTGTATTGATCGTTTATTCTATTGCCTATATGGGAGCCTATGGAGCATGGGAGCTGCAGCCTGACTTATAACAGTGTCAGCGGTTAAAAGTATTAATGATGAATATCCGTCATGGAGTAAGTATGGAGGTCATGCCTTCCAACAGTAGATTAGGAAGTTGCGATTGTTTTTCTACAGAGGAGGAAGAACAACACCTTCTTGGCTTCTCAACTTCTTGTACTTTGATTAACGACATCGTGGCTTCTTGGCTTCCCGACCTATTGGTACCTGCCGATACCTGTTGATCTAACTGCGCAGTCAAGCCAGAGTAGAGAGGAAGAACCAGTGCCCAGATAGCGCCATACACCCCTAAAGGAGAGGTTTCCTTAAGCTGAATGTACCCGTGTGTTTTATAAAATGTGCTAGAAATTGAATATTACGAAGCATTTTTAATTATCATGTACTGATTTGCATTCATTTCATTCCATCGAAATTCACGTGAAATTGTATGACCTATGTTCCTATTATTATTGAATGAATTAATAATTATTGTATATATAAGCAATACAGATATCGTTTGTTATAACTTATAGAAGAGAGATAGTGTGTTTGTGCCGTGCCTATCACGGCTGGTGTCAGAAGAAAGTTAGTGAGAGGAAGAGTGAGAGAAAGTGGAAACATCACAAGGTGTAAATGCCAGTGGCAGCAAACCTCCTAAAATAAAGATCTAAACACAAGGAAAACTTTGAAAACCAATTTGCGAGATTTACATTTCTCTTGTTCACTGTTTCTTTCATCACGCACTTGTTCTGTATAAATTTAATAGACTAATAAAATAAAGTTACAATTTAATGTTGCATGACTTTTATTACAGGTCATGGAGTACGTGACAAATAGCGACAGACCTTTTCTGTCACTGATAACAGCGGAGCCATGGTTCTGAAATACGCATGACAAAATAACGTGACAGTTTCATGTTCCTAGCGTTGCAGATTGTAGATTGTAGCATTGTTTAAGTATCGTTTCTATATCATTTCTTTACCCGAGGCTTTGCAACATGCAACTTTTTATTTTCTTTTTTTGCCACATTTTGACTTTGCTTCAAGCCTTGCTGCCATCCTACAGGGTGATTTTCTGTGCATTTCTGGGTTTTTTTATTAATATTGTATTCACTAGCTGTCCCCGCTGATTCGGAAAAATACATAGATTTCGTAATATTTAAAGTTGATTTCCCATCACAAAATGTTGTAAAGACAGGAGAGGAACAAAGAGAGGCACAGAAGGAAATTCCCCATTACACTTTTCAATTCTAATCGAAGAAAATGCGGTTGTGGTTTTCAGGTGTTTTTTTTAAATCTTTTTTGGACACCTCAAAATAGAAGAAATTGTTCATAAATGATGTCTAATATTGAATTTTGTCCAAAATTTATCTTTCCGCGTAATTTACTGTCGAAAGATGAGTCACTCAGTACACAAAGTTTCATCATTTTTGGTCATATAGTTACAGTGTTTTAGATGCTCACGTGTTCAGCTTTCAGCACCATTGTGGTATGGTATGATTGATTCATCTTGACAAATTAATAACGAAACAAGTTGCAATAGACTGCTTGAAATTATCAAAACTAAATCCGATTGCATCACTGTCCAAGATTAGACTGATGAATTTTCCAGTATATTGTTGACAGATACGAACTATTTCAAACGATTACAGAATGTTAACATTGTAGCCTATCGTTGTGAGAGATGGAGTTCATTAATGTCAACCCCCCCCCCCCTCCCAAAATATAAAGGAGACCCCTGTTCTGTACGCTATGTGGAGCAAGGCCAATAAGTGTATGTCATATCGGCACCCAACTTGTAAACAATATCACGTGGCACACTGTGCCTGTTTAGACAGTGTCCTTCACCCTTTACCTAGTGATGCTTTAAATTAGCTCGCTGCCCGCCGATGATTGGGCGCCGGGGGGGGGGGGGTCAAGGTTGTACATGAGGTAACAGGGCTATTTATAGCGGGTTTGTTTTGATGGGGAATTCGTTTGGTGTCGTTTCCATGCGAGGGGCTGTGTCAGTGTGACACCAGCAACCACAGCAACCACTACTGACAGCGTGGGGACGTGGTGTGCAGGGTGTTTGTCATGGCAGATGTCGTTTTGGAGGGGGGGGGGGAGGACGTGTGGTTGATATTATTAGGCAGGCGGTAGAGCAAGGGTTAAAATAAAATTTGAAAAAAAAAAAAAAGAATGAAATTAATGTCAAAGGAAACGGGAAAGACCTGTGGGATGCGCAATAAATCTTGCCAGAGATGAGGAAAAAATGCAGGAGAGAAGGGGGAGGGGGGAGGGGGGACATGCAGCAAAAATAGAAATACGACACTATGTAGACGGGTGTCTGCACGGCTGCCGATCATTATTTTACTGCGCGCCTGGACTTATGAGATAGATTTAGAGAAGGGACAGATAGACAGACAGACGGACACACAAATAAACAATTGAAGAGAGAAAGAGAAGGTGGAAAAACATTTTTCTTTCCATTGCTATTAGTGTTGGTTGCAGTGGCTGTCCGTTCTTTCCATTGCTATTAGTGTTTGTTGCAGTGGCTGTCCGTTCTTTCCATTGCTATTAGTGTTTGTTGCAGTGGCTGTCCGTTCTTTCCATTGCTATTAGTGTTTGTTGCAGTGGCTGTCCGTTCTTTCCATTGCTATTAGTGTTAGTTGCAGTGGCTGTCCGTTCTTTCCATTGCTATTAGTGTTAGTTGCAGTGGCTGTATTGGTGAAGGGCAGATCTGGATGTTGCGTCGTATATTATGATAATGTTGCACAAAAGTTTGAATGTTACGCGCTACCTTTGAATTTAAAATAGTTTTGCTCGAAGCATCAAACTCTCCGCTCAGTGACTGGGTAATATTAGAGGGAACTTGTCTATTGAGCTGAGGTGAAACTGTCAGAACGGAAATATCATTGGCTTTCTGTTCCAGACTAAGCCGTTCCGTGCAGCCGTTCTCAAGCTGGCCATCCAGCAGTGCCCCCTTTCTTTTTTCAACCGACATCTTTTAAAGTTGGCTGTTGTTTCTTGTACGTACGGCCCCAATGTTTCACGCTCGGGGCACGTAGGCTTACGTACCTATTCATAGCCCCGACCTTATCCTCAATCCTAAATCTTATCAAATCCCTAACTCTGCCCCTTACCCTTTCAACCAAAACACAGGAGGGAAACAAAAAAGAAAAGCTGAAAGAATAATTAATTACGTCTGTTGTTAGGACTACTTCGGGGGGGAGCTCTCTAGCTCTGGAGTCACAAAAGGCTTTAAAATACGTTCCCCTAGCACAGAAACTGGGGACCGTACGTACAAGTAACAACAGTCTTTAAAGTTTATCATCTTCTCTTTGGCCGCGCTATCGACAGACCGCTTACGTCTGCGAGTGTGCTCTTGGCGCGCACTTTACGGTCTTAAAATCAGTGGAGCAAAATTAAATATGATGTTGACGCACATCGCAAAGTCCCAAATGTCACTTGTGCGAGTATGATATAGACCACATCGTCCTAAAATCAGTAGTACGAGTGCCCTCCAGCCGTACACTATACGTCCTAAAATTAGTAGTGCAAGCCTTGTTGACGAACACCTCGCGTCCTAAAGTCAGTAGTGCATAGCATCGTAAACATCGGTATATGACGAGTAAAAACACCCAGCGGTGAAGGGGTTTGTTGACAAGTGACAAACATGTCTTGTGATGAAATAACAGCAATAAAAAGTAACTTTCCGGAGAACTTTAATCGACATCTATTAGCAAAAAAACCCAGGGGGGGGGGGTCAATCTCAATTACTTGCTTAATCAGCTATTGTTTCACGTTGGTACTTTTCGGAGTTTTACTTTAACATTAATAAGTGAATGAACTAATGAATGAAGCATACATATCAACAGGGTTGACGAATGAAACTTCTGTCACATCATTGGCAATTTCTGGACCCAGTCAAGGCTGATTAAAGCTTCGTTTTAGAACTCCGACGCCCACGAGAGGTTATGTTTCCAGTCTTAAATCATGGGCCTTGGTCTTTCTCCCGGTCAGTTATTGCTCTATCTCGTCCAGCCCCAGGTCAGGTTGGCTGTCCACAGTGAATCATTCTGTGTACACTGATATCAGGATGACCAAATTTAAGCTCATAAGACCATGGTTATAAACCGGAAGTAAGGTGGGTGTGCGGATCATGATAAAAGGTTAAAATTTCCTTTGTTTTCCCGTACATTCTGGATTGTTCGTGAATTTTTAAAACCATTCAAAGCTGAATACTATAGTCTATAAACATACCGTGTAAAGAGATACAGAAATGTTTGATATCTCGAGAGCTACATTCGATCCTGGCCCTCTTTATTGGTAAAGTGGCGATTTGAGATTAATAAACAAATCTGACCTCTGGTTTGCCTTTAGGTATCAAATAATAATGATAAAATGGATAGGGTCAGTAGGACAGCCAATGTTTTCGATCACAGATACTTGATCACCTGGGGTTATTTGGGGAGGGAGGAGAAGGAGAAACAGTGGAGAGGGGAGAAGGAAGAGGATAGCCCATAGCTCTTACTCTTCATTCATTGATCAGTCAAATGTTCATCATAGTTGATGTTGGTAATTGCCATAGGCTCTATATATCGTGGCGGTTTAGGCAGTAGAGGCGACGCTGATGTTTTGGCAGTTATGAATCCTTTCACGTTTGCTTCAAATTGAAGATGATATTCGACTTGATAAAGATGTTGTACAGTAAAATCCTGACGGTAGTGGGGATGTGAATGTTGTACATTTTAACATTGACGATGCCATAGTCGTTCCTGTCTTGGATGATTCCGTTATTTAAACCTGAAGTATGTCTCCTTTTATTTCAGCTAAAAAACTGTAAATAAATAACAGTAGGGGCCGAATTTTGTCCCTAAAATGGATGTGTCTGCGTAGATTATGGTAATAAACTGAGTCAGTACCCAAAGTTTCAGAATTTGTGCTCACGGTATCATGAAGCTTTGTATAAAGTCTTTATTCTAGGAGGTTCCGCTGCTCTTTGCATTTACACCTCACTCTTCTTCTTTTATTCATTTTTCTTGATTTTCTTGTTTCTGTGTGTTTTTGTGGTAGCGATGAGGTTTTTTTAAAATGAATTTTGCCCTGGCAGCGACTTCATTCAGACTGCTCTTCTCGACTTTCAACTGCCAAGGTGTCTTCAACCTGCGCAACGTACGTACGGGCCCACCGAGTTTTACGTTCTTATCCGAGAAGACTAGGTGCTCCATCCTATCTGCCATAGGATCAGGGACAGGACCCCCCCCCCCCCCAAAAAAAAGAATTTCCATCATGCCTGCACCGACCGGGAATCGAACCCGGTACCTTCGGTATGAGAGGCGAGCACCTTGTCTTTAGTAGACCAATGTGTCCCGCCAAGACGCTTTAGCTGCGTGTCCGTTCACTCTACCTCCATTATAGTAAATTGGTGATATTCCCGCTAAATTCAATTGTAATTGTTGTTGTATACTAAAACAAGCAATGCAGCTCCTGTGATGCCAATGTTCGTGTTGTTTACGTAAACTTCAATATTTTCGTTGCTGTGTTGTTTGTTGTGGCTGCCTTTGTTGTGTCGTCAGTGAATCCCCCACAGATGCCCGGGGATGGAGAAATGAGCACAGATTAGAAAGTGCCCCCTAGGTCGCAAACCAGGGACTAGTTTGACGTCACAAATATCCTGATAATTCCTCCATCGTTCATCAGCTTAATTCACTGCCCCTTGGGGCACAGTAATGCTTCTAGCTCTTGACGACAAACAAACAGTTCAGACAGGGAGATTGTTTTGTTGTTGGGTTTTGGGGGACGGAGGAGGGGGGGGGGGGGTGTAGGCCTTGTCTGCCTATTCAAAGTATGCAGAAGAATCATGCACACAAGCTTTGAAGAAACATTAAAAACAGAACACACGGTCATTCACTCGCTCCGTTTCTTGCAACCTGCAATAATGATATACGATAAAATATAACTTGACTGATAATTGCCATCAACAGACACCATTCTTCTATACGTCGTTTATGAGACTGTAGATCTCACCACCACCTAATAACATGAGAGTCATAATTTAAGGCTGTTCTTATAAGTACTCACGCACCCCGAGCATTTTATCCTCAACCCTAAATCTTATCGAATCACTAATCCTGCCTCTTACCCGTTCAACCCCCCAAAAAAAAATTAGGGAAACAAAAAGAAACTCTGAAAGAACAAGTAATTAAGGCCTTTGTTGGGAGCTTTTCGGGAGGAGCTCTCTACCTGTGGAGTCAGAAAAGGTTTTAAAATGCGTAGACCTAAAGCAAAAAACGTATGGGACATAGTGTGTACCTGTAACAACATTTTAATTAAAACCACCACAATCATCGCTGGGCCATAACCTGAGATGGACTACGAAATGGCGAATGGCATGAAATAAAATGAACTAAGGGCAATGAAATAATAATGATAGAAATGAAGATAAAGTAAATTAAAATGAACTGGAACAATAGAGCAGTCTGAATGAGTATGAAGACTGGAAACTACCATCACATCACCGCTCTTCCAAAGAAAGGAGAAATACAAAGACATTTATAAAATGACGTTGCATTCAGAGTGTTTAGCGTCGAACGTAAAGTTACAGAGAAGAACGAATCACAATGCCCATAATAAAGGAGACGCTACGGAACGTTTGATGTCCGAATAAAGAGATCAGAAACGATCTGATAACTCAACACTTGAAAAGAACGTACGAAGAACAGTCAAGAAAAACCGAATTGTTAGAGGGCAGAAAGCCTTATCGTGACCAAATATGGAAACGGAAAATTACGCCAGTGTATTTATAGCGGTAAAGTCCGCCAGGGTCTTTAAAAGTGGGTCTTGATCACACTTGATCGTGACCTCTAGGAGACTCAAATTGTTTTGGTGTAAACGCGCAAAGATTTGCTGTAACAAAGCTTATGACAATTGCTTAATTAGCACTAGCATCGCTCCGTTGCGAGCGGATTCGTGGTTATTGTTGAAGTGGATCTTAAAGTCAAGCTGTGCTGAGTTTCAAAGTCTGAAAAAGAGATACACACTGCAGGAGGAGACAGTATCTTAACTCTTAATGTGAAAAGTGAATCTGAAGAAAAATTTATATAACTGTCACAAAGTTAGGGAAGAGTTCCATTTCAGGCATACAGCAAAGACATTTCAGGGAAGCGACTTCTTGGTACGGGAAGTTGCCCTCCCCCTCCCCCCCCCCCCCACACACACACACACGAGTTAATGGTTCCTTCAAATGGGTATTTTGTATTATAGATCTAGATAACTCGCGGCTCTGTCGGCGGTTTAACACTCAGGACATGAAATAGGTGTCCGACTAAAGCTGTGTACCTCATAATGCCGGTACTTTTCCCCAAACCTAGTTCAATACAGAAGGGCAGGAAGGAAGAAACAATAGAAGATAATTACATCTTACATTTCCTCATGCCCCTCTGTCTTCCACTATTTAATTTGATGGCGAAGTTCACGGCCCCGATGGATTGACCATTGAATGAAAAACGTGTTTTTAGCCCTTGCCCCATGTAAACAAAGGTGACCTTTCGAGGTCACTTAGTTTTACAAGTGCCTTCTACGATATAACTGAGACTCGTGTTCGGGTGAAAGGTCATACCATATCTGCAGTCTCTTTGTACGGTAGATAGTTTTGTGTAGCTATACGACTTAATAGGTGGAAACTACAGATAAACCAAACTAGCCTAGGATATCTCTGGTGGACATTATGGGTTCGGGGATCTCATTAATTAACCCTCTGGCGCCTAGTGTATCATATTCGAAACAGGACATCTGGAGCCAAAATGCTCTATCTTTTGATGCACGTACTCTTCCAATTTTATCATCAAATAATTTTTTTCCAAGTACGAATTTATATTTTTACAGACATCTGACTATTTAAAATCAGTTCAGCATATTATTTCAGAGGTTCTGGGATTAACCATTTTCCTCTGGATGCTAGAGGGTTACTGTAGTGGATACTGTGGTGACTTAACGTGAAAGTAAGGGGTTATCCTTAAATATTAAATATCAAGAAAACAGAATGCATAACAATATCTAAAAGGGCGGTAGACCTTATCTGTAATCTCATAAGTAAAGGTGAAAAGATTAAACAAGTTCAAAAGTTTAAATATGGGCTTTTTGACAGCATCCGAGCGGAGGAATGAGTGGCGAACTATGATCGTCGATATATCTGTTCCAGGTCCGGCACTTGAAGAGAGAGACCAGAGGGTTAAGTGAAACTGTCAATTCCTGCATGTAAGGCTGGTGATGCAAACATCTGTTTTGTCTCGGTTTTAGAATGAAATGTGAACCATGGAGTTAAAAGGGGAACTCGTGCACTGGTGATGGTGAAGCAAAACTGTCTTGGGTAAGCAGGCGGACAGAGAGACCCGATGCACTGAGTCAGAATAGACGCAAAATCAGACTTGACTCACTGGGTGACGATTTCCCGGAAGACAATAAGAAACTTACTTTCATAGAAGAGAAAAACGGTGGGTACATACCAGACGAAACTGTCAAAAGGCATGGCAATAGGCGGTAATGTTGTTGTCACGCTACGAAAAGAATTCTCCAAAATATCCATATTACTCTATCCCATGCCAGTAAATCCAAATGTCAAAATACTTTAAAAACCACAGAAAGTCTGTGAGGTCACAGCAATATCTGGTATAAAGTTAAAAATTTGCTCTTTTTTTTCTCCTCTACTATTTCCTGTTCTTTTGGAATTTATTGAATTTTTTTTTCATTATTCTTCTGCGTTGGGCTTTGGAACATGCATTCCCCCTCCCCACAGGGCCCCACAGTTTAACGGTAAACCCAGTGATCTGCAGTGTGTCCATGCCGAGCGGAATATGTAATAGAAAGGGTTGTAAGGTGTGCCAGAAAGCTAAATCACTTTCATCTGGCCTGCCTTAGAAAGATCCTAAGGATCAAATGGCAGGATAAAATTCCAGACACTGAGGTCCTCAATTGTGCCAAGGAATTGAGCATCTTCTGCCACCTGAAAAAAATTCAGCTACGTTGGGCAGGACATGTTGTCAGAATGCCCGACTCCAGACTCCCTAAGCAAATCTTCTTCTCTGAGCTCTCCAATGGAACGAGGAATGTTGGGGCCCCAAAGAGACGTTACAAAGACACTCTCAAGCAATCACTGAAGGCCTTTGCCATTGATGTGAGTGAGTGGGAAAAGCTCTCGCTTGATCGTACAAATTGGAGGGCGGCCCTTACCAGAGGCAGCAAAGCATGGGAAGCTGTCAGAGTCCAGCAGGCTATCAAAAAAAGAGAACGGCGCAAGAAAAGGCCCAGTGGTACTGAACCAACGGAGCACTCTTGTCATTTATGCGGAAGGGTCTGCGGGGCAAAAATAGGACTTATCAGTCACATGAGAAGCCATAAGTCATGAAAGAACAGTCTTTCTATTCTGTCCTCTGTGTCCTTTAGTTCTCTTTATTGTCCATGTGTTGAAATTCTCAACAATTTCTGTTCTTTATTCCTCTGGTGTTGTTAAGGTCATCATCATACCTGATGGACGAACTATTATAAGGTGTATTTTTATTATCTACATCTACAGCTTCACGGTGGTCCGAGTTGGATAATTCTACTATTAAAACAGTCTAGTAAACGCGTGATTACATCACAAACAAAAAGCCTCCAAAATCGATCAGCAGGTTTGAGAGACGAACTCGTCTACTTCTTGCAATAAATTGTCTATTTGTGGAACACCCCCGTGGATGCACTTAGTAGTTCGTGTCAGCGATGAAAGTCACGTGACAGATTCACAGCTCTTGATCCTCGTACGGAAATAAAACATGTCATGAACAACTGTGCATGTCAGTTATTTATAGTAATATTATGTATGTCTCGTGAGTTTGTTTTGTGTTGGGTTTTTTTCATCCTACGCGAGCCATTTCCAGTGAGTGTACATTATGTGATTATGTCACCGCAAGTCACTTAACACTCTAGAGCTCAGTGTTCCGTATCTGAAACTCCTTACTTAGTGCTCAGTGTTTTATTTTCACTTTCTATTTTATCACCTAGTAATTTTCCATTGTGAATATTTTTGCATATTATTATAATCTGTCTGCTTAAAGTCAGTTTTGTACAGTGCAGAAATTCTCAATACAGTTGACGGTGTATGGGCATGTAAGGGTTATTTTGCATGTCTTTAGCAATGATAAAACACTTAATATGCGAAAATCATAATGTTACTCAATATCACAATGGGTCATGTGTTTTTGATCACATTATCAACTTAAAGTAGATACGCCAGACTTAGCCAAACTTATGGATTTCAACGATCTGAAATACTACTGATGATGCAATCTTATGAGTCGTGTATATATTCTGTTCTGTTCACATAAGAGTGTAATAAAGGGACAGTCCATTCGCTTTGGTCTGCCAAAGCTCATAAACAGCTCAAGTAACAATGCTGCCGATTTTCTTCTAGCTAAAGCTAAAATGATAACTACATAAATGTTGATTTCTTTTATACATATTTGGCATAATGAGTTTAATACCAATAATATAAGTAAGAATTGTAGTTGTCAATACCACAATGTTAAATCATCTACGAACGGCACCTTCTAAAGCGTAATCTCCGAACTTTGAAGGGGTTCATTAACGTATTACTTTGTAGAGACGCAGATGTTGCCCTTTCTCTGGGAAAACTCAAAACATCAGCCCTGTCTGTAAGACTTGTCCGATTTACACGTGACTCCCACCGCTGCTTGACCTGTAAATTAGGTGATGGAAATATTTTCAATTGTTAAACTGACCATTTCAACACTTCATTATACACAAGTGACCACTTATAGATCACCAACTTTCCTTTAATAGTACCCTACATTTAGATCTGAAGAGCACTTCAATGTCTATATTAAAAACTGAGAAAATAAAATCAAAACCAATTCAAAACAAAAATGTTTAATTGATAAAAGTAAAAATGCCAGATAAGGATACTTTAAGATCAAAAGTTGGTTATCTCGCTCAGACTAAATGCGTCTTTGATCGTTTTCCAGGACTAAGTATCCAATAAAAATGTGGACAGTCTCAATAATAATATTAGCATTTTATGTCGGACAAAGTTTCTTTATTTTCAGGTATTTCAACCACTTGGTGTTGCCATTATTGGACAAGGTATAACCTAATTAGCACATTCACAATTGCGCACAGTTGTGTTGTCTTGAAGGATTTTGTCGTGATACGAGAAAACGTTGTATACGCCAAAACCCAATGTTGTCAAGAAATTCAAACGCCCAACTTTTTTTGTTGTTGTTGTTGTTTGATTTCCATGCTGTGAAGAGTAAAAGACACTGTTTAGTCGTTCAAAATTAGAACCCGGACAGATAGAGAGAGCACATTTCACTTTATAAAGGATGTTGCTGCAGGTACGTACGTTCCCCCACGTTTTTTGCACTACGGTACATAATATTTTAAAGCCTTTTTTGACACCAGGGCTAGAGAGCTCCTCCCGAAATGCTCCTTGACAACTAACAGCCTTAATTAATTCTGATTGATTATTCTTTCAGATTTTCTTTATGTTTTTCCTCCTGTTTTTGGTTGAAAAAGGTAAGAGGCAGAGTTGGGGATTCGGCAAGATTTAGTGTTGAGGACAAAGACGGGGTTAGGGATAGGCAAGTATTCGTAAACGCCTGGAGTGCGTCCGCACTTATACCAACAGCCTCTGAGAAAGCCAAGTCACAACACCTTTTCACTCCCTCACATTCTACCATACACAGCATTTCTCTGTCGTATTTACACAAGACTTTTAACAGTTATTTACCAGTGCTCTGTGGAAACCACTTTTAATTACAGAAAGCTTGAAATAAAACAAATTTCAATTCTCCAAATTGAAAGGACCTCCTCGTTCCAGCTGTTGGCCATATCGCCGTGTGCTCTTGAAGCTGATATATCTGTGAATGTTTCCAACAGTGAAGTCATGACTGAGTGATGAACTGAGAAGAATTAAAGGAGTCTGTCTTTGTTTTCATCATTTTACCAAAAGTACTGTTTTCTGTTCAGATTGACGGTTTCCATGCGACCAGGCTTGGGCTGTTTTCTTTGTGACTGAGATGTTTGGCTGTCCGAGAACATAGTGACCTGGACCGGTCATAGAGAAATGAGTGGTATTTTTGCTTTTGATTTATATCAGCCTTCAAATGTGGCAGTTCGCCTCTTTTCTGTCTGTCTGTCTATCTATTTGTTTGTCTGTCAACATGTTTGTCTGTCTGAGTGTTTGTCTGTCTGTCTCTCTCCCTCTCTCTCTCTTTTCCTCTCTCTGTCTCTGTCTCTCTCTCTCTTTCTCTCTCTCTCTCTCTCTCTGTCTCTCTCTCTCTTTCTCTCTCTCTCTCTCTCTCTCTCTCCCTTTCTTTCTCTCTCACTTTCTGTCTGTCTCACACACACAGAGAAATAAACTACACGCAATCTTTCAATGACTCGTGCGTTGGAAGATGAAGAGTATTACAGCAAAGACCATCATCAGAGAGGTCGGCACTGACACGTGGGCTGGCTAGGTGGTCACGTGTCCCGATTCCTAACCCTCAGGTATGACAATACAAACATTGCTGGTTTTGTACAGGGAAGATGGTAACTATTTCACTGATAACTCTTACTTCACTGCTGTATGATAACCGACTTTACACTCTGGTATGGGGCGTTCTCTGAAGCGATAAGTCTTGTACAGACCTTGAACTGAAGTCATGTGTTTAGATCTTTATATTAGGAAGTTCGCTGCTCTCGGCATTTACACCTCACTTTTTCTTGTTCTCGTTTCCGTGTGTTTTTGTGGTAGGGATTAGTTTTTTTTTAGAATTTTGCCCTGGCAACGGCCTTGTTCGGCCTGCTGTTCTCGACTTCCAACTGCCACGGTATCTTTAATTACGGTCCGCCACATGCATACGGGCCCTCCGATTTTTACGACCTGATGCGAAAAGACTAGGTCCTCGATCCTACCTACCTCAGGACCAGAGACAGGAATTTTTCCAAAAAAAAAACAACAACTTCTAACATGCCTGCACCGACCGGGGATCGAACTCAGTATCTTCGGAATGAGAGGCGAGCACCTTGGCTCTAGACCAACGTGTCCCTTGGAATTTAGGCCATGGGTCGGGCTGAGCGATACACTTTAAATGTTTTATAGCTGGGGTGCCCTGGTCATCTGGAAACAAGATGCTATTTTATTCATGTTCTCAAACCCAGTGTGTCTCAAACTGCAGTCAACTGCGGCAGCAGGATGCTGCTTGGGGGTAGGAGGGGGGGTGGGAGGGGGGAGGGTAACCGGAAGCCGGCAAGGGCACTGTCAAAGGTTTTTTTTTTCTTTTTTATGTAGCGTTGGTGTCAGGATCGGAATACAAGTGAATTCTGTGTCAGGGTGGCTGCAACTATTGTGCAGAAGAGCCGGGCAGCACCAGCACTTTTTCAGCTGCTCTTTGGAGTCGACACCGACTCCGACTCCAATGACGCTCCGGATCCTTTGCTGAAAGGTTCCGACGCTATTGTCGACTCTGACCTCGACACTGACCCGAGGAAGACGTCACGTGACAACGCCAACACTCCTGTCGATTCCAAGACCCCTGCACCGGCACTGACCCTGAGAATTTGCATGATGCAAAGATGAACAGTCAAACTTTAGTTGGCTGTCTCCTGTCTAATGCGGGGCACTGGTACGGTATTATAGTGTCGGGGGGAGGGGGGGGGGGTCGCAGAACAATTAATTCTCTTAATATATGTATTTAAAATCTTTGTAGTTTAATATTTACACGTATTACAGGTAAATTAAGCAAGTGGCCATGACATGGAAAACTAGAGAGCCGCCGCTGTGTCGCCACCAGTACCGGTGTTATATGCGAGAGGATTTAAATGTTCTTGAACAAAATAAACGAACACAAGAATTTTGAGCAACTCGCTTGGCATTAAGTTTATTCTCTAAAAATCATAAGGAAAGTTCTTTGATTTCTCGGGGGCCTCAGCCGAGGGCTTTTGGCCCCCAAGACTACTCCCGAAACACAACTCACTAGGGCTGAGATATAACTAACTTAACTAACGTGTATCTATGGTCATTTTATAAGAATGGCAAACATGTGGGCGAGACCAAGGACGGTCAAGCTGGCCGGAAGGGCCAGGCGTGTGGGCGGAATCTTTACGTAAGATAGTCGCTCCCCTGTGACCTCGGACTTGTAGGGTGTGAGCAAGACCACCCACTGAATGGAAAACCCAATGTGGGAAACTGATATTATAACACCGGTACCGGTACCACATTCTGGTGTCGGAAACCCAAGATGAAGGTCAGTACCTGAGGAGTCGACACTGGTGTCGGAACCATGCCCAGCACTATTGTGCAGAGGCTGCTGTGTGATATTTGAGGAAACTGGCAGGTTTCCTGTCATTATTTTGCAAAAGGTGAATGTTCTACTGTCAAAGTTTTTGCTGACATTTGTCCTTGTATCTGAGGCAGCCGTTAAACCATGCTCCCTGCAGGGCTCTAGAGCAAGCTCAGCAACAAAACAGTCTGTCTGTAAAACACAATAGAAGCTGTACAGTTTTTCTCTTGAGACCAAAAATGTTTGAAGGAACGCTGGAACACAATGACCACTGTCAACAGATGCCCATTATTGTTTTAAAGAGTTATTATTAAGAAACAGAGCAGTGGGAAAGACAGATAGGACAATGACACTGTAAGATTAGACAGGAAAAAAAGTATGAGAAAGTTGGAAGGGCAGCAGAGCCAAAGAGAGAAACAAAACGAAGAAAAGAAAAAACGAGTGAAAGGAACGAAGAAAGAAAGCAAGAGAGAAATAAAAAGGGACAAGGAGAGGAGTAAAAATGGAAGACCATGAAGAAGTAAAATGAAGGAAAGAGAGAAAGTAAAAAGAAAGAAAGACAGCAAGTAAAAAGAAGGAAAGATTGTACGTTAAATGGGGGAAGGAGAGAAGGTAAAATGAAGGAAAGAGAGAAAGTAAAATGAAACAAAGAGGGAAAGTAAAATGACAGAAAGGGGAGTCACTAGTGTGTCTGGGCTCTTTGCCTGTCTAGAACAGAATGACCAGTTGCCCCTGTCACATCAACTATTACCCTATTGGGAGTGCGCAAACTGGACAAATCCCTGTAAAACGTTATAGTTTTGTGTCATATCCCTGGCTAACGTTATAGTTTTGTGTCATATCCCCGAGTAACTTTATAGTTGGTGTCATATCCCTGAGTAATATTATAGTTTGTGCCATTTCAATGAGAAAAGTTATATGTCATATCAATGAGTAACTTATAGTTTGTGTCATGTCCCTCAGTAAAGTCATAAATAGTTTGTGTCGTATCCCCGAGTAACGTTTTAGTTTGTGTAATATCCCCGAGTAACATTCTAATGTGTGTGATATCCCTAAGTAATGTTATAGTTTGTGACATATCCCTAAGTAATGTTATAGTTTGTGTCATTTCCCCGAGCAACGTTACAGTTTATATCATATCCCCGAGTAACGTTTTAGTTTGTGTAATATCCCTGAGTAACGTTCTAATGGATGTGATATCCCTAAGTAACGTCATAGTTTGTGACATATCCCCGAGTAACGTTATAGTTTGTGTCATATCCCTGAGTAAAGTTATAGCTTGTGTCATTTCCTCATCTCTTGACAAGAGATTATTGACTGGTTTCACACGAGCAGGCTTTGCCAATATCCTGGACGTCAATGAACAGTGGTCTTATCAATTATTGTCTGTGGAACGATTTCCCTATTCACGCTTTAGGCTACATACTTAAACCAGGGTGGGGGAAAATAGGCTGGTGGGGGGGGGGGGGAGGGCCGGAAGTGGGGGTGGTGGAGGGGTGTCTGTTTTGGAGAATACGTTGCCATGCCACTGCATGCACCGAAGTCTTCTTGCTCATGTATTTCTTGAAAGGCACGCCGTTTTGTTTTTTTTCACCACATGTTGTGAGAGGGGTGGGGTGGCGTTGACGGGGAGGAGGAAGAGGGGGAGGGAGGGGGGGTGATCCTAAACATATCTGAGAATGAAAAAGATAAGGAGACCTGGAGAAGTCGAGAGACTCAAAGCTTTGAATACGAAACCTATTTTGTATATCTTTTTGAATCGCTTTGTCGATAAAATGACTTAGGAAAGAAATATAAATTTTAAAAAAGTAAAGGAGGAACATTTTCATGTCATGCCATTGGACAGAGACAGGAACTGGAATTGTCGAAAAAGCCATAATTTACATAGGCGCCGTTCTTATCTATGAACCCAAGTAAAAGCAAACTTTCAACCTTGTTAAAAAGTGCCACGGGACTTCTTAGCTAGAAAATTGAATGTCTTCTTCAGGGAGATATCGTTTTACTGTCTCTACATACGTGACAAAGCCTCGCCCGTCACACATTTTTAGCATTGTCAGTAAAGTCTTGTACCATACAGTGACACTCTCTGAGATTCACTGACATCGTTCTGGCGAAATGGCTGGGTTTGACCTGTAAGTGTAAACTGTAACTTTGAGACAGTTTCGTTATACTAAGGCTGGTGGTGCAGTGTCTCAAAACTGTTCTGTCCTGGTTTTAGTGTTAGATGTGGAAGATGGGGTTAAACTGGACCTTGCACACTGCTGAGATTGTCTCACAAATTCAAGCACGTCAAACCTGCCCAGGGTCTGCAGGCTGAAAGAGCGACGATGATGCGGATGATGATGGTAATGATGATGGTGATGATGATGGTGGTGATAAAGACGACGGTGAAGTAGTGATGATAATGATGACCCTCATGATGATCATGCTGGTGATGATGAAGACGGCGGCTACGACGATGATGGGATAATTGTCATGATGATGATGATGAGGACAATTATGATAATGATGATGATGATGGTGATCATGATAATAAAAGATACTGATAATAACAGAGAATGAACTAAATTCGTTTCACACACATACGCTCAAATACATTGGGTTCGTGTGTTCTGAGCAAGGCATTTAACTGACCCATCAATCCAGCTGCTGCTCATAGTTGCATTAAAAGAAATTGTAGGAGGGAGAGGGGGGGTGAAACTGCTGCTGAATTAGATTAAGAAAGTTTTCACACCTTCTGTGGCCATATGTTGCCGTTACAGCAAGCCTTAAGCTCCGGTCGACGTAGACAATGAAAATAATAATAATGATCATGGTATTTTTTATACTGTTTTGACAAAGAAAATGCACCCCTATCTTACATTCAAGATCTCTTACGTCTGGCCAGCTGTCGTGACTAACAATAAAACTTGAGAGTTTGCGTAGGTCCTGACGTTTGGAGAAAATAAACCTATCGGTCAACGAACTTAACTTCAACCCGGGAAAACACGGTTTTATCGAGCAAACTGCGTTGTTTCTAAAGTTGTTGTGTTATAGAATGCATAAACCGCAGATGGCAAAGGCAGATTACCGAGAAGCAGTGGTGTTGTGTTAATTTTGTAAACACATAGAAACAATTAAAAACCTCAAGGAACCCAGACACTTGTCTTGAGCCTGATAAATTGTTCAAGGTGTGTGTGTGGGGGGGGGGGGGCAATGACATGAAAACAGTGGGTGAGATAACCTGTAGGAAGTTGCTTGCATTGTGCATATTAGCATTGTGACCAAAAAATAAAAAGTATTTTATCTGGCCTGACGCATTTTTTTTTTGTAGCAGTTTCAAACAAGTTGTTATTAAACCTTGAGTCAGAATATGTCACATTGAACTGTTCCTGCTTGTACTTCGTTAGTTTGGGCTCAAATTGCTGGGATAGCAAATAGAAGGAAAATGGAGTAAAAACTGACAGGTTGAAGTCATAATTATTTTTTACGCTTGGTTTTGGGATTCCTGTTCTCATTCTCTATCTATCTATCTATCTATCTATCTATCTATCTATCTATCTATCTATCTATCTATCTATCTATCTATCTATCTGTCTATCTATCTATCTATCTATCTATCTATCTATCTATCTATCTATCTATCTATCTATCTATCTATCTATATCTGTCTGTCTCTCTGTCTCTCTGTCTCTTGGTCTATCTATCTATCTATCTATCTATCTATCTATCTATCTATCTATCTATCTATCTATCTATCTATCTATCTATCTATCTGCCTATCAGTCTGTCTGTCTGTCTATCTGTCTGTCTCGTATCATTATTCTCATCTCAATAACATTCATACTTCCATGAGACAGACACATTGTTAAACCTTCTTTGAAAAAAAACAACAACCCACAAATCCAATTGTTGGTCGTTTTCTCTGGTTATGCCAAACCTGGTCCTGAGATAATACATTACAGGAACAAACATATCAGGGGTGACAGGCAAACAAAGTCTAAATACCAGAACGTTTCGTCTCTGCCAAAAACCAGTTACTTAAAAAGTGGTTATTTCTGTTGATGATGGCTGTAATGGTTGGTGCTTTTTTTTTTTCCTTTCTTTTTTTTCTCACTGACATCCGAAAATCTAATGCTGATGCCGCACTAAGTCTGTTATGTCTCCATTTTGATATGAGATGTGAATTATGGAGTTGGACTGTTTGTGTGTTTCACTTAGTTTGGATGTGTCTAAACTGTCTTGAGAGAGCTGGCGGAAAAAGAGACCTCTCACATGGAATCAAAACAAACCTGCTTGTATTAAAAAAGCTAATATTATTATGAATGACCCCCAACATCCCCTGAACAAGGAATATATAAGATCTGTAAGAAGTTTAAGGCTGTAGTCAAAAGAAAACTAAAACTGAGCGCTACTTTAAATCGTTTATTCCATCATCAACTAGGATGTTACAATAATGTCGTCATCTTGATCGTAATCTGTGCACAGTTGAATTATGTCCTGCGTGTCAGGTCAATGTGTTTTAGTTAGGGAAGCATATTGTGTGCACTGTTAATTTTGTTAATTTAGTTAATTTATCAGTGTGTGTGTATATATGTGTGTGTGCGCGCTATGTATCATACTTTCTGCTTCTGTAACTGTATTGTTATGTATTCAATGATCAAAACAAATTTCCTTGTACAAGGCCGAATAAAATTTATCTTATCTTATTTTATCTTATCTGAAACAGACTTGACATTGTGCCCAGCCAGCCTAAAGCTGGGTTCTCATGTATACGGAAACGGCAACGGAAACGCCAAAGAGCCTTTAAGTTGTAAAATAGAAGGAATGTTTCCGCACACCTTTTCCGTACACATGGAAACACTCTTTCATTTTACTATATGAGGGATTTTTTGCCGTTTCCGTTTCCGTACACATGAGAACCCAGCTTTAAGATGACTGAAGCTGCGTTTCCATTATGTCCGGAAACGGAAACGGAAACGTCGAAAACCCTTCTAGTAGTGTAATAGAAAGAATGTTTTCATGTGTGCGGAAACGCCATTTCGAACACATGGAAACACTCTTTCTTTCTACTGCTTGACGGATTTTTTTCTGTTTCCGTTGCCGTTTCCGTTTTCGTACACATGAAACTCCGGATTTACATAGTCTTGCACAGAAGATGACATACACTCTTCAGTGTTATCAAACTGCCATAAAGTAAGATAAGTTTTTAATTAAAATGTCCAAGTTAAAAGACGCCAAAAAGCAAAAAAAAAAAAGTGGACGAAGATTATTCCTGCACTACTCGAGCCACACAATGTTTACCTGGTACTGTGATAATATATTATTGTTGTGTGTCTCTCTGGGCAAGTCATGACCTCAATAGATAAGCCCTGGAATCTTGGAGGGGTTGCATAGAGGAGGGGGGAACGATGGGGTCACCGTGTCTGGCAGACAAACATTGTTTGGGGTTGATATCCTGGTGTCCCACTCTGACAGACATTGGGGGTACGGTGGGGGCAGGGGCAGAGAGGGGGGGAGGGGCTTAAGAGTCCAGGGGGAGATAGATTAAAACAGGAAGCGAAGTGAGATAGGGCAGGGGACAGGAGAAAAGTCGATGTACCCGTCTGGAATGCCCAGTTATTGCATAATTTGACTTGTTAATGCAGGAAGGGGCTAATGTCGGACACGTTCGAAAGACAGACAGACAGACAGAGAGGCAGAGGCAGATTGGTAGACAGACCGACAGACAGACAAATAGATACAGATAAATAGACATCCACGCAGACAGGCAGAAAAGACAGATAAATAGATAGAGAGAGAGAGAGGGGGGGGGGCAGCCAGACAGACAAACACAGACAGACATAGATAGATATATGGCCTTTAGCGTCTTTACAGACGGTCTTAGCAGCTAGAATATTCACTTTCACTTTGACTGACAGCTTCTCTCGTGGCTTATTCTACCAATGTTTGACCCGAGAGTGCGATGGCAATGATTGCAGGTCAGTCTTTTGGGTTCACTTTGGCGAGTGTTTTCATTCCGCCTCTGTCGTTTTGTCAGGTATGTTTCTTTTGCCTTGAAGTCTATTGCGAGCGTGCCACTGCGCAATTTTTGTCTCCATCTGCTTCGATCATTTGCAAGGTTCTCCCATTCATTGGGGTCGATGTTGAATGCTTTCATCGTGACCTTACAAGTGTCTTTGAATCGCAGATGTGGCCTACCTCTGGGTCGGTTGCCAGTAGCAAGTTCCCCGTAGAGAATTTGTCTGGGGATGCGATCATTTTCCATACGGTGGAGATGTCCAAGCCACCGCAGTCTTTTTTTGCCTAGGAGAGCCTGAGTTGATGGAATGTTGGCTCGGCTCAGAACTTCGATATTTGAGATCCTGTCTTGCCACTTGATCTTGAGAATTTTGCGTAGGCAGCGCAGGTGGAAGGAGTTGAGGGATCTTTCATGTTTGGAGTAGGTGGTCCATGTCTCTGAGCCATACAGCAGGGTGCTTAGGACGCAAGTTTGGTACACGAGTACCTTTGTTTTGATGGTCAGCTTGCTATTGTTCCACACCCTTTTTGAGAGTTTGCCAAAAGCTGTGGCCGCCTTTCCTATTCTGGCATTTATTTCAGTTGTTATGTCTGTGCTACCACTGATGGTTGAGCCTAGGTAGCAGAATTTTCCCACTTGCTCCAGAGGAGAGCCATTCAGCATGATTGGGTTGGGGTTTCTCAAGCCTTGTGTCAAAACTACAGTTTTTGAAACACTGATCTTTAGCATGAATTTGTCACAGGCTTTGGCAAGGCTATTGATGAGAGCCTGGAGCGTGGTTTCATCGTGGGCCACGATTGCAGCATCATCTGCGAAGAGGAGCTCTTGTAACATAATATGCTCTGTACGAGATTTTGCTTTTAGTCTGGCAACATTAAAAATGGAGCCGTCCACTCTGGTGTTAATAAGTACTCCACCTGAACATTGACCAAAGGCATTCTTGAGTAGGGCTGCAAAATATATACCAAATAAGGTAGGAGCAAGAACACATCCCTGCTTCACACCGCTGTTTACAGCAAATGAATTGGATGTGCAGCCCTCAAAGTTGACACATGCCCTCATGTCAGTGTGGAAGGATGCAATAAGTTTTAGCAATGTTGGTGGACAGCCTATGGATTTAAGGACTGCATACAGGCCAGATCGGCTTACGGTGTCGAAAGCCTTTGTTAGGTCCACAAAGCATGTTATAAGCGGCCTGTTTTGTTCTTTACATTTTTCTTGGATTTGCCGAAGTGCAAATATCATGTCAATAGTTGATCGTTTGCTTCGAAAGCCACATTGTGTTTCTGGTAAGACTTTTTCCGCCAGTTGTTGAAGGCGGCAGAGGATGACGCGAGCAAAAGCCTTTCCAGTAATGCTGAGGAGGGATATGCCTCGATAGTTGTTGCAGTCGCCTTTGTCTCCTTTGTTCTTGTAAAGTGTGACAATTTTGGCGTCTCTCATATCATGTGGTATCACGCCTTCTTTCCAACACTGCAGTAACAGATTATACAGGTGTGGCAATAGTGGGCCTTTTAGGTCTTTTAATACCTCTGCAGGAATGTTGTCACTTCCTGTGGCTTTTCCAGCAGACAGGTGGTCGATTGCATTGGAAAGCTCGACTAAGGAAGGTTCAGCGTCAAGTTCGGCCATTATTGGCAGTTTTTGGAGGTGTTCCTCAAAATCTGGTGGAATATTTTTCTCAGTTGAATACAACAGAGAGTAATGCTCTACCCACCTATTCAGTTGTTCATTTTTATCTGTGATGGGTTCACCATTTACAGACTTAAGTGGGGCGCTTTTGGTGATGATTGGCCCAAGAGCTACTTTCATCTGACTAAAGGCGGTTTTCATATCTCCCTTTTCATTTGCCTCTTGTATGCTGTTACACAAGTCTGTCCAGTATTTGTTGGCGCAACGTCTTACCTCCAGCTGAAGTTTAGCTTTTGCATTTTTCAAACAAGTTTTTGTACTCTGATTGCAATTTTTGTTATACTCATTGAAAGCAGATTTCTTTTGCTCAATGAGAGGTAGGAGAATTTCGCTGTTCTGGGCTACCCAGTCGTTGTTTGAAACTTTATGCTGTCCAAAAGACTTGATGGCACAGTCATGAATTTTTGAACTGAGAGTGTTCCATGTTTCATCTACCGAGTCACATTGGGTGACATTATCCATGCTTTCAGCAAATAACTTTTCAAATGACTTTCTATTTGATTCATCTCTGATTGCTGTTACATTGATCTTAGGGATTGAAGGGGCTTTTGATCTGTATATTTTCTTGGCCGAAATTTTGATTTTGCTGACTACCAGTGCATGGTCGGTGTCACAGTCAGCACTGTGGAGGGAACGAGTTATTTTTATACAGCCCAAACTCTTCCTCCTTGAGAGAATAAGATCTAATTGATGCCAATGGCCAGACCTGGGATGGCGCCATGATGTTCTTTGGCATCTCTTACGGTCAAAGTACGTGTTTGTAACATATAATGAGTTTACGGAGCATAGCTCCAGAAGGCGCTGCCCGTTTTCGTTGATGTTGCCAATGCCGAAGTGCCCAATGCACTTTGGCCATGCGGAGTGATCTGCTCCCACTCGAGCGTTAAAGTCACCCAGAATTAGCAGGCCTTCGGTGAGAGGGATGTTGTGG
Organism: Onchidella celtica; assembly: GCA_963931925.1. NCBI lineage: Eukaryota > Metazoa > Mollusca > Gastropoda > Systellommatophora > Onchidiidae > Onchidella > Onchidella celtica. The sequence goes on from OZ007578.1 coordinate 38,362,567, forward strand.
AGAGTCCTCTGCAATGCCTCGTAGAAAATGTCTTTGGTTTCGTCAGAGGAGGTAAGTGTTGGGGCATAGACACAGATAATGTTGGTAAAACCAGACCGGGTGTTCAGTCTGAGTGTCATGATGCGTTCTGACACTCCAATTGGAGTTGCGATCGAATTGATAAGGGAGTTTTTTACGGCGAAGCCCACGCCGTGGATTCTCGGCTGTTCGCTGCTAAGGCCCTGCCAGAAGAAGGTGTAGTTTTCTTCTTTGACTGACCCGGAGTCGGGAAGTCGAGTTTCTTGAAGGGCAGCGATGTCGATGTTTAGTAGCTGAAGTTCTCGATCAATAATTTGGGATTTCCTGATGGAGTCAATATCAGTGAGATCTTGCTGTTGCAAGCCTGGGCGCATTGTTCTGACGTTCCAGGTACCAAGTTTTAGTATTTTTCTGTTTTTGCCAGGTGCACACTTTACGTCAGCTTTTTGACTTTTGGTCTAGCTCCAACCACCTTATGAAGCAGGCTGACGTGGCGGAACAACACCCAACTGCCTGGGGGCTGCCCAGGTTACGGCGGGCGGTAGTTGATCAATGCAGCTGAAAAGCCGCTCCCACCGACAGAGATAGATAGAGAGAGAGAAAGAGAGAGAGGGAGCGAGAAAGAAAGAAAGGGGGAAATAGAGAGAGAGAGAGAGAAAGAGAGAGAGAGAGAGAGAGAGAGGGAGTGAAGGAGGGAGGAAATAGATAGGTAGATAACGGCCCAGGCAATGCCCTCCACCTCTCTGCGACCTTCCAGACTGTCCTGTAGTCCACCATGTTTGTTGGTTCCTCATGACTAGACCCACATGCTTAAGTCAATATTTTTGACCATTTGAGAAGAGACCTAGACCTTCCATGGTCAGAATCAGGTAAACAACATGATAAAGAACGATGCCCTTTCGACCTCCATGTAAGCTACAGGCAGAAATGGTTTGGTCTCATAATACAATTTGTGGCTGTTTCGGAGATTTTAGTACACATGATTCTGTAGTCTCGAAATTTACATAAGACTTTCATAATAAGTTCTTTATGTCCCTCCTAGGACGGCAGGTGGTTGGCGGGCCCTGTGGTCGAGTCTCCTTCTGTCCTATCATTCTCTTATATTATATTCTGTCTTTCACCTTGCTTTTTCCTAACACAGTGCGATCGTTATCGTGTAGACCTGCCTTCTTCAAACTTTAACTCAAAGTCTACTTGGACTGGCACGTCACCAGCACAAAAGCTACTCCGTGTCATGATTTTCTTGTGGAGATTTCAATTTCGATAGCACAAGTAATCATCCCCTTAGAATGACGAGGTTCAATCTCCACTTTCTGGCTGAACTGAGCTATACAATACACGTTACTTCTACAGGCCTTCTCCATTGTGTGTCAAAACATCAAGTTGATTTATTCCGTGTGTAATTTGTAAATATTACTAAAAAGAAAAAAATGTATCATTAAAATCTATGAGCACATGAAACTTCCACCAAATTTTTTTCAAAATTTTGTGGAAGTGAATTATTAGAACCCTGTCATTCTAAGGCGATGTAGTATATCTTTCCAGTACTAGAATGAAACCCTCCTCATCCGATCGGAAGCGGATGTTGTATGTCGAATCGAACGCTAGCGTAGCAATTGTATGCTCTTATAATAGAACCAAGATGGTCCGCAACAATATTTCACTTCTTCGTGCTAGGGGACACTTTAGCCTGTAGGCAAGGTGCTGCTCGCCTCTCATGCCGAAGGTACTGGGTTCGATCCCCGGTCGGCGCAGGCATTTTGGAGTTTTGGGGGGAGAAAAATGGTAGGTAGGGAAGAGCACCTAGTCTTTCCGGTAAGGACGAAAAACTCGCAGGGGCCGTGTGCATGTTGCGCACTTTAAAAATACCTCGGCAGTTGAAAGTCGAGAAGAGCAGGCCGAACATGGCCGCTGCTCCAGCAAAATTCTAAATAAACGTATCCCTATTATAACAACACATACAAGCAAGAACAATAAACAAAAACAAAAACCAAACCAAAAGAAGTGATTTGTAAATGCCAAGGGCAGCGAACCTTCTGAAACAAAGACTTAAAAGAACACTGTCTTCTTCGTGCCAAATTTCAAACAGTTTCGTTCTGTTGATAACAAAAGGGTCTACTTGTACAGATAGTTTGTGGTACCACTTGAGACAAGCCAGACATGTTTCACTTTTAACAATTGCTGTCTTTTATCAATGGAGATTTCAATCCTCTACAGACACTAATTTTACAGAAGTTAGAGAGACAAATGCAAGTAAGAGATCTCTTTGTTCAGTTTTGCAGCTCTGAAGTTCCCCTATAGACATTATCTGCAGTCAGTTTTCCGAAACAATGCATTAACCGTGGAGTTGTTTGATATGTACAAAAAGTAATGACTTTATTCCAGGGAACGTTTGTACTGAAAACGTCTTTTCTTTCAAAAGATCCTTTCATGGGAGGTTTTCTTCTCTTCAACTGGTGTTTTTCCATTTTCTGCTCCCCACTTAGACCAGGCCTGTCATCTATGCCGTTTCTAGTTCTCTGTACTTTTCCCGTACACTGTTAGTCTATCAAAATGCCATTGCCGAGTGAGCTCTTACAAATCGAAATCCATTTTGCTTTTCCGGGAAGTACTGGGGCGTGGTCTCGATAATTCTTAAGCGGGTTTCGAGTTGAGCCTCGGAATAGAGACAGCGTGGCAAACAGGTTATTTTTAGAGGATAAGAATCGCATTAAGGAAATGGAAATGCAGTCTCTATTGATCATATACCTAAACCCTAACCCTCAGGCCTAACCCTAACAGAGTTACACATTTGTAAGGTCAATGTTTTCATGCAGTCCTTGTTCACACAAAATCTTCGGTAAAGACATTAACTTGAGGGAATTCCCAAGATTACGCTCATTTGTTTATATCTCTCTGTGGCCAAACTCTGACACACAGCAACCTTCACGTCTTTATTGTGTGTTCACAAGGCCCCAGTAAATATCATACAAAAAAGTAATCTGTCTCGGTCTTTTTTCAGAAAAAGAGGACAGAAACCTCGACACGTAACCAGTCCTTCTATTTTATAAATACTGGTTTTGCAAGAACACGGTGTTGAAATTTTACCCACGAGGAAACCCGATCTCCGTTTCATAACGTCTCTGTGTTAAACATATTTTGTCTCTGACTGACCTGAAAAGGACAAAGTTGTAGTTACAAGAGGCTAGAAGTCTTACATCTTCCAAGAAATCTATTTGTGTCAGGACGGCAGCGGATGTGGCGGCCATTCTAAATTCAGTCAGGTAAGAATTGAGCTGTTTTTGGTCCAAGTGTCAGATCTCAGAGTTCTTTCCATTTTTTGTGAAATAAACAGTAACATGAAATATTTTATTCACTAATGTACATAGTGTAAAATATGTGGTAAAGCTATCTATCTATCTATCTATCTATCTATCTATCTATCTATCTATCTATCTATCTATCTATCTACCTATCTATCTATCTATCTATCTATCTATCTATCTATCTATCTATCTATCTATCTATCTATCTATCTATCTATCTATCTATCTATCTATCTATCTATCTATCTATCTATCTATCTATCTATCTATCTATCTATCTGTATTAAGGATGCTAGAATAATATAGTCAAATCTGCATTTAGTAGGACATCTCCATTCTGATGTGATTGTTTTCTTATCTGGAGTAACAACAAAAAAAAACTCAATTAGAACACAAAAGCCATATCAAATCTGCCAGTAGATGGACTTTATTTGAGATTCAATTGTCCTAGGCCTGCGAAGTCGCAGGACAAAATGCCTAATGCAGATGTATCGTATACACATCAAAATTCTGACTTCCAAACACTCGTAAATTACAAACACCACACCTTTTAGAGTTTGTTAACAGAATTACTTGACTGCTATGTTTTTAACTTAAGAATGCCCTGTGTATTTAATCATATCAATATCTGGGCAGTGTTATGAATTCACTCAATGAAAATCAAACGAGGGCCACCGAATGAAGTAATGTAATGTAACGTAATAAGTAACTTGTGTATCTCTCACCCCCCCCCCCCCCCAAAATGATGTGGTCTACGGCGCTGAACTAAAATTAAAAACAGAATTAATATAAAAATCAATTGATCATGCTCTCACAGACATTAACAAATACGTGATCTACTATCGTATCTGTCCGCAGTTGATGTGACACACTGTCTGTGTAGATGTTTAGATACTCCCGACTTAATAACCATTTGAATCTCGGAAATTCCTACATCCATTTCCAGTTTTGATTGTGAGATATCTCTGCATCTGAACCTGCAAATATTGTTATTTCTCTATATGTTTGTCAAAATCACCATGGTTGCTGTCTTTGTGATCATCCTATGCCTTGCCTCGCTACCAAGTGGTCAAGGCTTCTGTACCCAAGGTCAATATTTCGCCACCGAGACAAACCACTGTACACCTTGTCCAAAAGGCACCTTCATGGATGACAACGAGCACCAGAACGTCGAGTGCGCCCTCTGCACAAGAAATGACGTCTACACCTATGAAAAAGAAGTTCAGCCTTGCACCAGCACATCTAACACTGTCATTGGGTGTATTCCTGGCTATTTCCGTACTGAAGATGTGGAAATGGGCGATGGTTCCTGCAACGTTTGCAGCATCTGTGCACATCTCGGCATGGTCGAGGCCAAACCTTGTGGTCCTTACTCGGATACTGTATGCCGTCACAGCCAAAAATGAAATCTCTTGTTGCCATGACGACGGTGATTACGAATTAATGTTCAGTTTACATAATATTATTGTACTATGATAGGTCTTTTTTTTTTTTCTTTTTAATGAGCTGAATCAATGTTAATCTACTAGAAAACTGTGTTGGATTTATTTCAAATTTTATCCAGGTTCATATTTTTATGGAACAGCACTTTTTTATATTCTTAGTTCATACCAGAGAGTATAGGTGTACAGTGAGATCTCATTTCCGCCAGATCGCGAAACTAGGTCGCTGCGGTAAACAAGAAACTGAAGAATTGAAAGAGGCGCCTTCACCAAAGATAGTGTGCATATCTGTTTTACTGTGGTTTGTTCAAATTCTTGGGCTGATCAAAACTATTTAAAACCGTTTGTAAGCTCTTAAGCCCAGTGGAAATGCACAAACTGGTATTGTTTACCGCAGCGACCTACTTCCCGCTCCATAATAACAGTGGTTTCGCGGAACCTCCCGTGTCTCGCAGTGCAAATCCACCAATGGTGAACCCTCTCTCTTCATCTATACTCTCTGGTTCATAAGCAAAATACTGACAATTTAGAGAGACAAGTCGTACATTACATCTTTATTCTTTGCATACGATATGTTTTTTCTCACTGTTGAGCATGGTCATACTTATTGCCACGTTTATGTAAACATTCTGTCAAGCATTGTTTAAGTTGTCAGCAGAGGTTAACACTTTGATGGTACGTGGCTCACCCACATAGGGACATCATGTAAGAGATGTTTTAATATAGTATTATTTATTTGATTGCTTAATAATTACTCATAATGGTATTCTTACGTGACAGGTTAGCAAAAGAGCCAGGAATATTGCTTTTTTTTTCAGCAGTTTCTTACATTTTGGTATTGCTGTAGTTTCTCGAATGTTTAATAGTTTGTGCTTGTCATTAAAAGTGACATTTATTTCGCTTACGGTCATACCACAGAGACTTGTACAAAAGAGTATGCATTACATGCTATAGACTCCCCCCTTGCTGTTCAAATAAGGACAATTTAATGTTCAGGAAAGGACATGATAGACGTCTTCACACATGTGTGTGTGTGTGTTTGTATGTGTGTGCGTGTTAGTGTGTGTGGGAGAAAAGGGGAGGGGGAGGGGGGGGCGTCGGTAACAAACTACAGGAGAGTGTACCTACGTCCATACCAGATATGCTCAGCAAACGTGTGTCCCCCGATTGGTCAATATAAGGTACAAGATCTATTCCTGTCCTAGAACAAGTCAGCAAGTGGCCATTGACGACTTACTTAAGTATTGTACCCCGGGGTGTTTGAAGCGATGGTCAACAGGATCACTAGCCACTAGACTTGACCATCAATGACCAGGCATGTGTTAAGACTGATAGGCCATCAGGTAAACTCATCACTGTAACACAACCACAAATAGCGTCAGGTATTTGGATTTTCAAGTTCCGTCCGTCCAGTGTCCAGTATCGGTGACCATTGATAGCGGATAAGAAAGGATGGACAGTGTCAGATGAAGACCATAAGGGAAAAACAATCACATTCACCAACAAAAACAAAACAAAACGTGACTTTCACAATTATCCACCTGTTGTTAGGAGTGAAACAGATCAAGGCTGGTGTAGGCACCAGACTGGTGACTCACCAGGCCATAAATTTTGCTTCACACTAACACAATAGGCACTGTCCACATCGCTACAGTCAATGTTTCTCATGCTATTTATGCTAAATGCATTACTTCATATTCTTACACTTTAGGGTTCTTGCTTATAACTATGTTTTGCGTATTAGATCAATAGTTTTTCAAACACATCATCGCTTTGGCGTTGATACAGTTAGCAAATCCTTCAGTGTTCAGGTACTACTAAACTGAATCTGTGATTAAAGTCCGATTCAGTATCAACAGGACAAGAGCACAGACATCTATCTACATTGACCATCACCGATGTTTGCTTACGTGAACACTAACCTATAAATATCTCTGGTGTCATGAAGTGCAGTTGCTGTAGAAATAGACAGTCCTCCAGTGTATACGGAATGTTTGCCTTTGCCTAATCTTGAAGGCAAATATAGAAATACCCCGGTTTCAATGTCAAAGTTATGTCTTTAAGACCTTACTGAACTTTAACTTGACTATTATCTAAAACCATCTAGGCCCGGCCCCCGATTTCTGCTTGTGAGAATTTGTTGTTAGGGGCATAACTGATGGGTTTTCGTGATCATTTGGTTGATTTGGTGTAAATTGTACAAATTACTAAAAAAAAATAAACTTTTCTCGCCTTCAGCTCTCGCGGGAACTGCAGCCGAACGATAAATTCCTGCGTATCACTGGTGATACATGGCGCCTTGAGGGTTAAATCTCCCCTTCGCATCACCTCCGTACAAAGAATGTACATCTTCTACTTTTTCAATGAAGATTTTGTTTTCATCTCTTGCTTAATGAGCTGCTCATATCCCAAACAATGCCTAGTTCTTTCATGAATGTTCACGCCAGAGAATGCCAGTTGTCAACGTGATATCTCTGCTCATCCTAATGTCAAGATGTAGAACATTGTGTTCAATGAAAACATGTTGATTGATTGGCGTTTTTTTTTTTTTTTCCTTTGTTTCTTTTTTTGTAATCATGAATGTGTTTAAGAGTGACTTAGTTCTTGTGAAGAGCAATGAAGAGTAAAACTTTAGTTCTTATTTCCATTGCGCACTAAGTCAAATCTGTTTTTGCCTTAGTTGCGTGGACTTTGGAGTTAAAGGAGATCCGGAGACCTCGCACAGGAGTGAGACTGCCAAAACAAGTCCGTCTCGCTAGCTGACTCAAGGGAGTTCAGGTTTAAGAGGCAACACAGACTCAACTCAGTGCACTGCTAGACGGACACCGAAGTGCGTGCAATTTGTCCGTGTCAATGATCCTCTGACCAAAATTCCTGGAAATCACATCTTTTCTGTAAATATCTAAAATCATATCTATAAAGTACACATTCGAGGGACAGATTTGTGTATCAGAAGTTGAGCTGGCGAACGCTTGTCTTCAATTATTTTGAAATCTAAATCTCTCTCTCTCTCTCTCTCTCTCTCTCTCTCTCTCTCTCTCTCTCTCTCTCGCTCTCTCTGTGTGTGTGTGTATGTGTGTGTATAATTTATATAAGCTGACGAGAGGGTCAGTCAATGTTCCATGGGAAGGGGGGTGGCCTGGATTTATTTACCTGTCTTGACTTATCTCGGGCATTCCAGTAGTCTGAGGCAAAACTTGGTGACTGACCCCGTGTGCACGTCAGAGAGGTCATGGCTGAAGTGGCGGCGTAGTTTCTTACCTCCCCTTATCTGTAGTGACCACAACTTGATGACGTCAACACTGAGTTCATTGACTACAACTTCCTTATTTGGACATCATTTCAAATTGCATTTCGTTATGAAGTGATCTATGTAACGGACTGAATGTTCTAGATCCAGTCAGACAGCTATCGCCACTTTTTTTCCCCGCGATTTTTCGCTCGAATTTCTTTTTGCTCCAGGTTGATGATGAGCTATTGCATTTTCTTCAGTATCATCCGAGACACGGAATATCGAGATGGACCACTCCTTCTTTCACCACATGTCCACAACTTGCGCGCTTATAAACACGATTAGCACTACTCGCAGAGCTCTGTGGCACTCGTTTTTTTCGTTCCGTTACGAAAACGTGTGGTGCGATTTGTTGACATGGATGATACACGCACGCAAGTCGACGGACGGAATTTGGCGAATTGATTCGTCTCGGTATCTTGTGCCTTTGGTATCATCATACCTTGGTTTGTCTTTTCTAAATTTACAGATGATCTTGAGGAAAGAAAGCACACTTGTAGCGTACAAGATTCTTTTCATGCATAATTTTCCACTGCGATAGCAATAATTTCTTTAAAACTGGCAGTATCTCCGAATTTACAAAAGCAGTCATCGTCTATACTTTTCTGACAAACATTATTATTATGCATTAAGTGCAATTTCTTAATGTTCCCGGGCTTGTAAAACTGTGTGGGATCTGTGTCCTCTTGAGAGGGGTTAGGGAGTAGGGGATACTTTCCTCCCTTATCTGGTCCTGGCAGTTGCTCCGCTTTACGGAAAAAAAGTTTGTTGTTAAGGGGGCGTAGTGTAATTACAATGACAAAGAGATAAAATGCTGATGTGTGTTCATCAGTTGCTTATAACGTGAAAACCACCGTACCCAAATAACACTCATTACGTAAAAAAGACTGTGCTAATCCAAAAGAAAGTCATTGTTTGATATCATCAGATCTTATAGAATGAAATCCTCTCTATCTTCTTATTAATTCATGTGTTGTTGTTTTTTGTTTTTTCTACACTTTTGTACGACTAATGGTGTCTTTTGACATCACAAAATGGAAATTGAACAGAGAAAAAATGGAATGGAACATGATGTGGGTTTTTGGTATATATATTTTTTTTGTTCACTGCAGAATTCTCATCAGTTACTGCTAAAGAATAGAATTGCATTCGCGCATTTTGATATAAGACTGGGTATTAGAAACATCTTCTTAAATGATAAATCATGTATAATTATTATGCAGCGTTTTCGTGACTCGAGAACAGAAATGTGCGACAAATGGCAGTAACGATACAGTTAAATGGATGTGTCTCCTTTATTATAAATCAAGCGAAACACATACTTGTCTGTTGTACTTTTGAGTCCAAGAATGGTGTGCGAATAATGTTGGTATTACCAGTTGATGTAATGTTGTTGACCCCATTGTGCTAACGACCTAAAATGGCATCGATGTACTGCTTATTCAAGTTCCACTCATTCCGAAAATGATATAGTTTTATGTTCTTATGTCACTTATTTAAAGTCTATGGAATGCTTTGCGCATTATGTTTTATAATTAATACCATGATGCTCATTGTTATTACAGCACAGACGCCGGCGTATGCAGACAAATACATAAAAAGCATGTTTCCATAACTTGTTGTAGAACTTCGTGGAGTCAGGGCAACTAGAATTCAACTGTTTCCAAACACGGCATTTTGCCTTAACTCAGTCTTTGCGTCACTGATTACTGAAATGACTGACGCCAAATTTGTTCTTGATGATGGTTGTTTGTTTCTTTTAGTTTTGTTTTGTTTTTTTCAATTTTGATCTTAATGGTGGATCGGTATAAGTTTTATATTATTATCTCATTCATCGGTTTATTATTTTGCTGATATTGTCTTTTTGCTTTCTGTTGTTTTGAAAAAGAATTTTTGATTTTGAAGAACCGGAATAAATTATCTATTTTATCATATTTTCTTGCAATGTGTTGTACTTGACAATGAAATCGTGTTCTTGTTTTGGTCTATAAAGGGCGCAAGAGACCCAACTGCATTCATCATATTCAGGAATCTACCGAGGTGAGACACTTAGGGGACGCTGAACACGACCCAACACCATAACACAGTGACCCTATTTGTGACCAGGTTAAATGATGTGGTCACAAATCACTGACACAGATCAGTTGAATTTTGACCCACTGATAGTTGTCCATTCACAATGAAACAACATCTCTTGTCCTTACTAATACATGAAATATGTAGGCTTATATAATTATATAGGGCACTGAAGCATGACACATTCCCAAATGGTGACATACTGTTTCAGAATTCGGTGCAAAATGCAACTGAAATATAATACCAATTAAAAACATGGTAGTACTAATAAAATTCTGATCTTCTGGTGAACATATTACATTATCGTTATTTTTTTTTTCACGGACATAATAAAGAATTTTCTGCCTCCAGACTCAACACTGCCTGTATTATCCTTCATATTTCCGTTACAAATTAGAGCATGAAGAAGCGGATTCAGGGCCACCCGTGGTCATTGGAGTACAAATCTACAAGGTTTGAGGCAAGGCCTACACTGCCTTAAGAATTCAGCCCAGATATTACCAAGAGCTGCTCGCCTCTAATGCCGAAGGTATGTTGGATTTTTATTTTTATTTTTTGGGGGGGAGGGGGGGGGGGAAATTCCTGTCCCTGAGATTATGCACCTTTTTTTTTTTTTTGGCGGAAAACTCGGAGGGCCCATGTGCACGCTGCACACGTTAAAGATACTTTGGCAGTGGAAAGTCGAGAAGAGCAGGCCGAACAAGGCCGCGGCCCTGGCAAAATGTCTTAAAGAAAAATCATCTTTACCACAGCAACGAGAAGAAGAACAATGAAAAGAAGAAAAGTCAGGTGTAAATGCCAAAGGCAGCGGAACCTCCTAGAATAAAGAGCTAAACACACATACCATGGGCAACAATGGAAGACCTAAACACACATACCATGGGCAACAATGGAAGACCTAAACACACATACCATGGGCAACAATGGAAGACCTAAACACTTTACCATGGGCAACAATGGAAGACCTAAACACTTTACCATGGGCAACAATGGAAGACCTAAACACTTTACCATGGGCAACAATGGAAGACCTAAACACTTTACCATGGGCAACAATGGAAGACCTAAACACTTTACCATGGGCAACAATGGAAGACCTAAACACTTTACCATGGGCAACAATGGAAGACCTAAACACTTTACCATGGGCAACAATGGAAGACCTAAACACTTTACCATGGGCAACAATGGAAGACCTAAACACATACCATGGGCAACAATGGAAGACCTAAACACATACCATGGGCAACAATGGAAGACCCTAAAATGTATAAAAGTCACAATGTGATTTCACTGGTTAGGTAATGAAATACCACAACTGCGTAGATAAGTTATCAAAGGATTACATCAGCTGAGAGCTGTACTATTGGCAAAGGTCGACCCTTTGTCATTGTTTACTAAGTTATGCTAATGAGGCTCTGGCGGCACCAGGTACAGGATCTGATTCATTAAAATTTTCCTAGATATGACCAATGATTCAACAGACAGGAGGTGATAGCTCCCTGCTCTCCTCTTTATCTGGACGATGGTGCCAGTCCTAGGGCAGATATCTCCTCAAGTATTGGGGGCATTTGACACCAGTACTCGAGTGTTTGCAAAGCGAGTGTGTTCGAAAATATTTGCAGTAATTCGGCACTCAGATCTGTGAATTTTACTGGGAGGGAAAAACTCGGAAATTGATCATATTCATCTGGGGAAAAAACAAACTTAATTACAGTGAAGATCATCGGGTAGTCTTTTTTTTTTTTTTTAGGAAGGGGTGGGGTTGGGGGTTGGTTTTGGGGGGGGGGGGTGAAATACTGCGGTTGTCTCTCGTGAAGAAACCTTACTATTATGGAACTGAGCCAATAAATATATTTAGCGAAAAGTCTCCGAAAGTACTCATCGAAAAAATAAGAACATTCTTTGGAAGATACGAGTTAGCTTGCCGGTTGGAAACAGTGTCGAACATTCGAATAATGATTATTGAATACTCGAAATTCGTTCGAATACCAAGGTTTGATATTCGGCTCAACACACATCTCCTCATGACATGGCATGATGCAATGACAATAACTAATATCCCTGGGTCATGCCATGAATGGAAATTGGTATAGTGAAAAAAGGAAACAGTCTGTGACATCCCCACTTATTCCCAGCCCTCTCTCTTGTTTTTCGTCTGTATTTGAAAGTAATTCATTGATGAATTCAGAAAACATTTTCGAAAAGACGAGGAAGAGAAATTGGAGAAAAAATGGATGAGAGAACAGACAGGAAGTGTGGACAGAGTGTTGTGATGGTCTCAGCAGAAGAAAGAGAAGCTCTATTAAATCTAAAGTTAATGAAACACTGATAACTTCCTGTAGTCCAGACTTTGGTATTTCACCTTGTTGTCGGATACAGTTTGCAAGGTCTGAATAATTATGAAGACACTATCTATCTATCTATCTATCTATCTATCTATCTATCTATCTATCTATCTATCTATCTATCTATCTATCTAACTATCTATCTATCTATCTATCTATCTATCTATCTATCTATCTATCTATCTATCTATCTATTTATCTATCTATCTATGTATCTGTCTATCTATCTATCTATCTATCTATCTATCTATCTATCTATCTATCTATCTATCTATCTATCTATCTATCTATCTATCTATCTATCTGTTTCTTCTCTCTCTCCCTCTCTCTCTCCCTCTCTCTCTCTCACTCTCTTCCCTCATCTATCTATCTATCTATCTATCTATCTATCTATCTATCTATCTATCTATCTATCTATCTATCTATCTATCTATCTATCTATCTATCTATCTATCTATCTATTTATCTATCTATTTATCTATCTATCTATCAATCTATCTATCTATCTATCTACCTAAATGCCTCCCTGGCTTTTGCTTGCCTGTTTATCTATCTATCTATCTATCTATCTATCTATCTATCTATCTATCTATCTACCTATCTATCTATCTATCCATCTATCTATCTATCTATCTATCTATCTATCTATCTATCTATTTCTCTCTCTCTCTCTCTCTCTCTCTCTCTCTCTCTCTCTCTCTCTCTCTCTCTCTCTCTCTCTCTCTCTCCCTCTCTCTCTCTCTCTCTCGCTCTCTTCCCTCTTCGACTCTTTTTTGCTCTCTCATAGTAACATAAACAAAACTAACACAAACATACTAACTTGCCAACCATTTAGTGTGGGTGGGTTTTTTTTTATGTTGTAATGGTGTGTACGCTATAGAAAAATTGTGAATGAGTGCGTAGGGTTGTGTGACCCGTGGCGTTTGAAGTTAATGATAATGTAGATAGGTAAACAACATCAAAAGTAGGAGTAACCGTTGCTAAGTATTATTATCTAATGCTTTGTAGTGAGAAAAATATTGTTGTAGGGATGTCATGTCCAGGGGGTTGTAGTTATGGCAGGGTGTGTATGGGGAGGGGTGGGGTTGGGGGATAAGTGCCCTTCCACAGAGTACACTGGAGGTTGGAGCTATTGTGTGTTTGTAAGGGGGGGGGGGCATTCGATACACAAGCTCGATTTTTGGGATTTGGGTGAGGTCTGAAGTGCACACAGGCACTCCGAATTTTTCGTCCTTATCAGAGCAGACTAGATGCTCAATCCTACCTACCATGGGATCGGGGACAGAGATTTTTTCCCCCTAAAAAAATTCCAACATGCCTGCGCCGTCTGGGGATCGAACCAGTTTCCTTGGGCATGAGAAGCAAGCGACTTGCCTATAGACCTTGCCTCTCCCTATGTACACTTTTCATATGCTGAGGTCAGCCATCCCCCCTCCTCCCCCTCTCCAAGTATACGCACTTTATAGGTCGTCCCTGGCGTAGGTAGAAATTATAATCTTAGTAGTAGTGATAGCATATTGTGGTAAGTAATCGTATCTGTAAAAGTTTCTCTCGTGACATGGACCATTCTACCACTGTTTCCACGAGTCACAACAGCGAAAATAATAATGTTTGTAGTATTTCTTGAACACGCAGACATCGTATCATCGTCATGTTATAAAGAAAGTCAGGCCTCCAGTATAATCATGAAAGGCGTTTTAACCGCTGGGCCTTAAATTCTACAAAATATCATACTACACATAGGAAGTCATAAAGTTGAAGGTGGTCATATTTTAAAAGGTCTTGAAGTTCGCTATATGTAGAATGCGCATATCCACCATCTTGTCTGTCCGGACCCACTTAAGGCGTCGCGAACCAATCGGCGGCGAGTTTTTAAAAAGTTCACTACTGTAAACAATGACACGTGTGTTATACGCACATGGGAGACGTTCGGTCAGTTCTTTCACTTCCTTTCTCTTGTTTACACGGATGGTAGGGAATCTGACCAGCTTGGATACATCATTTCCACCTCTGTCACAACAGTCAACTGCAATGCAACCAGCAGGCATTTTAACCGCTTAGACATATCTCGAAGTTAAACTCATCAGCTGATCCACCGGCCATCTTGTTTGGCGGAAGTACAAAACAAAAACTCTGTGACGTCATGCGCATTCTACCTATATTTTTAACACTCGTTGATTTTGAGCCACAACTTGGGTAAACACGCAGACTAATAAATCAACCAGACTGGAAACACAATCTTCGGGCTGTGTCGTTTTTTACGAAAGTTAATGAGATGAGGCCGTATAACCAACGTGGCCACCGCTCGGGAATTTCCGATTCTAGTTCTATCTGCAGTAGAAATTTCTTTATATTTGTCAAGATTGGTTGTACATGTATTAATAATGCATTAACTTGCCTATCCTTTCATTTTATTGTCTACAGCTGCCTTTTTTTTAATTGTTATAAATGATGACCATGTGGACTTTTAGCGACCGCTGCATTGTAGCTATGCTGAAGCGTCGGTCGCAACCGTAAACCTAATGTGGCGGATGGTTCATGACCTTTCGCTGTTTTGTGACGTCACACAATGGGCCCATCCAGTCTGGGTATTTTGTTAGTCTGTGGGTAAACAGAAGAAAATGTTCCGATATTTTGAGCCGGCAAAAAAAAAGAGACGCATTATTTTAAATTACAATTAAAAAGTATGACAGGAAATTCCGTTCCACGCCTTAGTTTACGCGCATTGGTAAGTGAGGCAACTGCTATCACTAAAAGAAGTTTATTGAACAAAGCCAGTTATTATCTAGGATAAGAGACTTTATTGCATCTTTCCGAAAAAACAATTAGTGAGTTTTGACTGGCCTTGGTTTGTGTGTGTGTGTGTGTGTGTGTGTGTGTGTGTCTGAGTCACACGATTCTGACTCAGGAAACCACAGTATTAATTATTTTTTGCTTAAAAAAGCACTCCTGTCTTGAGGGTTTCATGTGACACCCCTCACTATCTGAAAGATTATCTCTCTATGCTGTACATTGGACCTTGAGATTATTGCTCATGTTAATCATTGGAAAGACAAACGCCCTCGATAGATAAACAACACCAGGTGTCATCCATGAAGTCCGCACTCTCCATTTTGGATACTGTTTTTAACTCCTCCTCCCTCTCAGCCCCCCCCCCCCTTGCCATTGTTTTTCATATGTCTGGTTTCAGTTTAGCCTTAGCCTCCCGTTGTACCAGCGTACGGTCATCACAATGCAAATGATGAATTTCCACGATCAGGCCTTGGAAAAGAGGCAATAAGTGGCATTATGCATGTACTATAATTTCGAGTGCGCCGTGGTAAACAATCGTAACTAGGGTTTTACCTTTTTTTTTTTTTTTCAGAAGAAACAGAAAATTGAATAACTGTTTTTCATCAGACCTAATAGTTAGGACATTAAAAAACAAAACAATAAAAAACGTTGGTTAACCATTAGTTTTGAGATTTTAACCCCTAACTCAACATAACTTGCGAGCTGACAAGGGCTACACACATACCAAATATATCATTATTTTTTAAATAAAAAAAAAGAAGTCGAGATACGATAGTTTACCATACGACCCTTGATTTGACCCTTTTTTTGGAAACGTAATTAATTGCTATTTAATTCAATAACTTACTTTCCTTTCTCCATCATGTTTTTTTAATTCATTAAGATAACTCAGACCCGTCCCTAGACTCCATTCTCCCATGAACACGCCCCCCCCCCCACCCCACCCCTTCATAAAAAGAACGAACGTACTTGATAGATAACCCCTAGAGATGAAAATCTCGAAGAATAATCAGTACTAATTGCCAGTATAAGTTCTAGGTGCGCTCGGGTCACTCGTGACTCTGGGTGTGACATAGCAACAAAAACAAAAATGTAATTAAAGATAATTAAATGGAATGGTTGAACGAACAAAGAGAAAGAAAAAAAAATACACACACACACACACACACACACACACATGGGAGTAAACCATGGGAGAGAGTGAAAGACAGAAGGTTCTCGGATGAGAGTTTCAGTTTGAGATTGGAGAAGGCATCCCTACCAGCTGCGGTCCGAAGGAAATCCAATGTGCAGGAGGGAGATCAAATTTGCTCATAAAAGTGACGCCGTTCCCCACGTAGATTCGCTGATTACGACCTAGTGCCGTATTCCTACCAACCCTACAGAAAGCCAAAAACAAATCCATGTTTGATTGACGTGAGAATGCAGCCTGAGACGTCTGCGCCATAATGGTCATATTGTGATGGACAGAAGCAGAACGATAGACAGAATAAAACAGAATGGAAGAACAGTCTGAGACCTACCAGAAGTGTCCACCACCCACCCACTCGCTCCCTGATGAAAGTGATCATTGAATTTTTGGGTCCAAAGGACACAGAAGAGTTTTCCAGTGACTAGAGAGCGGTTTAAAGTTCAGATATTGCCAAAACAGTTCATCTCATTATGTTTTTGTGGGACAAGGTCGCCTTTCACTGGGTGAATAACACTAAGCTCATTAATTGTTCATTATTCTCTTCTGTACGCAATGTGATTCCCAACTTGGGAGATATCGTCCCCGGGGTGGGCGGGGGGGCACTATTTTGATTTCCAAGGGGGCAAAAACGAAGAAAAGGGGGGGCAAAGGGCCAAAAGCGGTGAAGGAGGAGGGGGGGGGGAGGATTTTTGGACGGCGCGAAAACATGAACAAGGCATTGCTGGGGGGGGGGGGAGGGGGGCAAACACAGGGGAGCCATTGAGTTGTTCAACAGCAGGTCGTGCAGATGGGTTTTACCAAGGCTTACTTTGTGCAATTGGTGAAGATTGATTTCTGTTTTATAATGAACTAGCTGAGTTCCCGGCCCTGCCCGGGATAAATCGATTTATTAGTTTCAGTTCTGGGTGGTTATTATGGACCTGCTTCATTTTGCCTGTTGCTTTAGCTTTATTTTATTTTTGTTTGTTTGTTTGTTTTTAGATACGTTTCACTGCTCTCCCTTTGCGCGTTGACGTCCTGCGCGTCCCGCCAGCATCCTTCAAATGGCTACGATTTGCGCACGGGTTAGTTTGTTTGCACATCGCAGGAAGTGATAACGTCATGTGTTAATGGAAAAGAAATATTATTATATTTTCCTAGGCATTATATTGAAAACACAAACCTATGTACTTTTGGCCCTGCAGCGTCAATCTCCCAATTCCAGACCCTTTCTTTTTCCTAGTCTAGGCACATTGAGAACACAAAAAGTTTCATGCTTGATAGTCTAATCCTCAATCTCATCATTCAAACCAGTCCTAACCGGAAGTTGTTTTGTGAGTGTGATACAGATACCGGAACCAATCTCAATTATGTACATTTGCCGAAAAAATAGACCGAACGCCTATGTGTCGCAACCTAGCAACTAATACAAACGTTCTGCGAGTTATCAATTATTTTTTTATTTTCTGTGCCGGCCACACGACGACAATCTATACTAAGCGCTGTATAAAATCTGAGGGCCACCGAATCAGCATTAACGGAGGAGTAGCGAAAGGCGCGCTGCAATTGTCGTAAGGTTTCACTTTTATTAGTATATAAGATAATCAACACGCTTAGTGTTATTGACAAGGCTTTGAAAAACTTAGCATCATAATTTGTGTGTAGTCTGTCGACTTGTGAAATGTATCTCTTGGATTTGGGGGGGGGGGGGGGGCTATGACAGAAAATTTGGAGCCTAAGGGGGACATTACCTGAAAAGGTTGAGAACCACTGGTTTATAGGGTTTCGTTAATTTCCACTGTTACTTTTATTCGTCTATTTTAGTGAATGCTGACCAAATAGTTCATGGCATATAATATTGCGTAACTGATGGTAATTCCCAGGCAGTGTATAATATTATGGAGTTGATGTTATACCACCCAATTACATCTACTTTCAACACGTCACCCTGAAAGAAGGAATGAGGAAATCTTTGACATACGGCTGAAAATAAACAACACTAAAGATGACGTGATAGAACAGAGAGAGAGAGAGAGAGAGAGAGATAAAGAAAGACAGAGTAGAGAGCAATGGGGAACGGTAGAGGGAGAGGCGGAGAGACAAACAGACAGCGAAATAGAGAGAGAGAGAGACAGGCGGGCAGAGTGAGACAGAGAGAAACAGACATAGACAGACAGACAGAGAGAAAGACACTGAAAGAGAGAGAGAGAGAGAGAGTGAGAGAGAAGAAAATGAGCTCAGCTGCTCGCCGATGAGGAAGGAAATGAAAAGTATTGCCTACACGTATCCTATTTCTCCTTCACCAGGCCCATTTACTTTCTTATCTCTCAAAAGTAACGCTCTCTCACAGCAGCCCCCCCCCCTCCCCACCCCCGTCGTTGATCTATCTGCCTCATAAAAAAAAATCGACCACGACTCGCTATCAATTAAAGTATAAATAAATATGATAAAATAATTCTGCTTTGTTGATGTAAAATGATGGTAATTTTCATTTGTACACAAAGGCTGCAAGTGTACCCACCTTGATCAAATCCCCTAGGCTCCGCCCCCATTTCTGCTTGTGGGGAAATTCTAAATTTGTGGGAATATGTTTATTATAGGACCATAGTTAAGGGATTTTCGTGATTATTTAGTTTAGTTTGTGTATATTGTACAAGTGACTAAAAATAACTTTTCTCGCATTGAGTTCTTGTGGGAACTGCTGCAGCCGAGTGAAAAATTCCTGGATATTAACTGGTGAAGGTTTTAACAGCATGGGGGTCGCTGCCAGAGATGGCGTCACCAGGAACTGAGATCTTAGGTTTGCCTGTAATATTGAGGATGTTGGCTGTGAGTGATTGCATACGTGTAATATATAATACCTTTAATGTTTACTATATTTCAGTCAATAGCCTCTCCTGATAATGCTGTCGTGGTACGGGAAAGCCCCATTTGCGCCAAATTCCCTTTTTTTTATATATATAAAATAATATAGAATGAAATGGACCCTATATTTCTATCTGGGTTACTAGGTTATGTATAATTTTGATCAACGAATAGTTTCTTAAGGTCACTGCAAAGTGGAACTTGAATAAAAAAAAAATAACAGCACTAAACACGCAACACGAAATGTGTTTTGAGACCCCCACCCCCACCCTTTTTTTTTTTGTCGGGGGGAGGGGGGGTGGGGGGTCTGTTTTGATGTTTACCGTCTCTTTGCGAAGGTATAATTATAATATAACAATCTTCAGTGTTTACCATGTTTCAGTCAGTAACATCTCTTGACAACGCTGCAAGACACTTGGAATATTTACCAGCTTTAACCAACATCACACTTGAAATCTTACAACTGTAATGGAAATCTAAAATTGGACTCGGTTTGTCAATAAGGAACAGGTGTAAACACAGACACGCACTGACAAGTCAACAAACATTGGTTCATTTGTTTTTACACCCCCCTCCTCCCGCTACCTCTCACCCAACCTCTGTCATCCAAATTTCAGATAGAAACATAAAATTATTTAAATCTAGATAATTATTTTCCTCAGGATTTCTGGGAGTTTGAATCTGAGTTTGAGTCTGACTTTGAGTCTGAGTTTGAGTCAGAATTTGAGTCTGAGTTTGAATCTGAATTTGAGTCTGAATTTGAGTCTCAGTTTGAGTCTCAGTTTGAGTCTGAGTTTGGAAAGAGCACGTCGACACGTCAACCGTCACATTGTGCTAAGAAAATGCAAGACAAATAGACAGACTGTAACCGAGTCATAGGACGGAAGGAGATCCCACCAGAAGTGTCCACCAGCCACCTGCAATAGGACAACCTCGCCGTGTAAACAAAGATCCCCTACATGGTCAGGGTTAAGACTTTACTATAAATACTCCAAAATAATGACCTTCAGCGAATATATTCCAATAATCAACTTATTTAACTGATCTTTTGGCACCATAATTTACTATCACGGCATCTTGGATAATCAATAGATACTGAGAGGTATAAAATTCCCAAAATGTCCCTGAAAACCATGTTCGATCATCGGTCTCGCTTCAAGGACCTCAGATCTGGAATTTTTTGCCTCAGTCTTTGACTTTGAGAGAGATTGAAATTATTATAGCTTTTAAACATCAGCTGAAGAGTCATTTTACACTCATGAATGTACTAGTATCTGTAGGTATGCAAATGTATGATATGGATTAAATTTAATGCCGTAAAGTAGTCACAAACAGCCTGGCCGTAAGCGGGATGGAGCGAATGTACAAAGAGATGACACATCGGGTTGTCACAGGGTTGTCCAGTGCGGCGGGTCATTATTGTATTACAATGACTATTGTTACAACAATCGAGTAAAGTTATCAGCGCGATTGCTGAAAAATGTCCAGATCACGTGAAACACCATGTTGTTGTTTTTTTTGTACTCACAATGTCGACTTGACTTTCAGAGTTCGTCTGACCATATCTCTCCCAACTTCTTCCCCCCCCCCCCCCCCTTAACACTGCCACACCGACCGGCCCGCACCCAGCAAGTGCTGTGACATTGACATTATGGCTATCCTATCTGCAGTGGTCTTCACGCTGACAGCCATAGCCCAATGAAACAAAGTCGGTGTCTACACCGGTTTTGACTTCAGACTTGAACTTTCTTTGATTCCACTAGCAAGACAGATTTGTTTGAGCCTCACTAGTGCGCGAGGTACTGTTTAACTCTAGAGTTTACAATTCACACTAAAAACCGAGACAAAACAGACCTGAGTCTGTGTGATACAGCCTCGGATTGTGATACTTTTCTGGCGTCTTGTTCCAGCAGTCAGGTGGAGCATTTAACTGGCTTACTTCCATAAGCCGCTCTGAGCGGCTCATCCAAAAAATACCCATTTCAAGTAATAAAATCCTTGTTAAAATACCCATAATTTGCATTTAACTTTTTTTTTTTCAAATCTCCTTTACACCGGCATCACTGGTATCCATATCACTAGTCACGTCTTTGAAAGAGAGCAATATGATAAAACTCTTGTTCTCTGAAAGGAAGTAGGCTGAGAGTGTATCGGTTAAATAGAAGATCGCTCAGTCTATCTCATTCAGTGCTGTTGTTGCTGTTGCTCCACTGTTTGCTGTTGTTGTTACTGATGCTGTAGTTTTGTTACTGTCATTGGGCAATGGCTGTTTGTTAGGGAAGCGTGATCTTTAACATAGTTGGTCATTGCCGAACAGTGGGCATAACTTAGTATTTTCTCTGTTCGGCTTTGTAATTATACTACGCTCCCCCAACAATAAACTTAATGGGGGGGGGGGGTGGTTTTGAACAGCATTGTCAGAAGTTTCTACCTGGACAGGTCAAGAGTCCAAAAAGCTATCCATCCAACTAGACCATCAAACATCAGGTGGCCTGAAGTTCGAAGCCTCCCTTTGTACGAGAACCCTCGAGTCCCATTGTGATAGTCGTTATAATACGTACTTTGGTGTTCATTAAGTCACATGGTACTTATAAATTTAATACTAATGGCCATTTCAGATAATTGAAGTACTTGTTTACATCCACAACCCTGACTATCTTTCTGTTAGAGATACTATAACTGATGGTACGACCAGAAGGAAAGGGGAGAGTGTGGAGATATCTGGAGGTGGTTGGGCATGGGAGTAGTTGAAGTTAATAGTTTCGGCCTTGCACTCTGGTACACATACGAACTTGCTATCATCAGCCTATGAAAATGTTATCGTCTCCTAAATTATATCTAGACCCTTCCCTGAAAGTAAAGCAAGCATGGCTTTGTTCTCGTTTTCCTACTACACTACTAAAGCCACTCCTTCCACACTCTGTAATGTCACCAGTTTCGAATTCAGCATTATTTCGTGTGTCTGGGAATGAGAACAATTGGCTCTTTCTATGGGTTCTTTATAATTTATAGGTAGGAGGGAAAGGTTGAATTTCAATATATTTTTTTTTCTCTTTAAAAAAGTAGTCAACGGCTGAATATATACATGTATGCATATCTTATATACAATGAGTATATCTATCTATCTATCTCTCTATCTCTCTATCTATCTATCTATCTATCTATCTATCTATCTATCTATCTATCTATCTATCTATCTATCTATCTATCTATCTATCTATCTATCTATCGATCTATATCTATCTATCTATCTATCTATCTATCTATCTATCTATCTATCTATCTATCTATCTATCTATCTATCTATCTATCCATCTATGTATCTGTGTGTGTGTCTCTGCCTGGCTGTCTACCTATTTCTTTATCCATGTGTATGTTTGTCTGCCTGTTTGTCTGTCTGTCTGTCTGACCTGCTTACCAATCAGTTTTTATGTCTGCCCTTTCTGCTTCTCCAAATTTCAGTGACCCCAAACATTATTGGATTGAATACAATTTAATCTGTTTTACATCAATTACGACATGGCTCTGATGATACACGTATTGAAATCTGACTAGAGTGATCTTTGACCCTCCTGCACTCATCCATTTCATGATCGTTTCACTACTGGTCGCTGATCTTTTTGCGCGGTGCATCTGTTTACCCACGCTGTCACTGGATGCCACCCCGTGACTCTGAGAAGGGCTATCAGGCGGTCAAAATGAAGACTGCACTAATAATAATGCCGTTCTATGAGAAAACACTGTATAAGCCAATCTGGGCCAAACTTCAACTTTTTAACATTGTTTCGTAGAATGCTGTTGTTAGGGGCGCGTAGTATTTTACATTATAAGCCATTGCTGAACCATGAACTAAACTCGGTATTTACTCTCTTTGGCTTTGTTATGAAACTTCGTACCCCAAACAACTGTTTTTGGCATGAAATTTGCTCTATATTTCCATCTGCCTCATAGATTTTTACCACTAAAAGTGTCTATTGATCATTAAAAACTGGAAATCAAACAAAGAAAAAAGCAGGGCGCAAAGGGAACTTTTTTTTGGGAGGGGGGGGGGGGGTCTATTTGTGTGTTTTTGTGGGAGTCTCCTCTAAAAGTTTGTTTTTCGATGTTACCGTCTTTTGCCATGACAAAGCAGTACTATTTCCACTTTTCACCATCTGCTGATTTCCTGAACTTGTGACGTTTCCCTTCGGTGTATTATCTATTCCACACCTGTTCTGTACGTTGGTGTGTCCATCCGTGTACGCGTTGACGTAAAACTACGTTCGTGGAATCATGACTCTCATATTATCTCTTTATAAACAGTATTTTATGTGTCTATGTTTGTATAGTCTCTGGGTCAGAATGAGCTGTCCAGGTTACTGAGCTTGCCAAATCTAATACACACACAAATTTACTTATCATGACGTTCATCATCACCAGAAATAAAGATTTGTCCTAGTTTGAATTAACATTCAAATCTAGAACAATTCGGCACAATCGTGAGTTCACTGATCTCCAGGGCGGTACTGCGTGATGGACTTTGCCCATCTGCAGTCAAAATTAAAAAAAAAAAAAAAACATCTTTTAAAAAAAACACTTTCAGTTGTGAAGTCTCATTCCCAATCCATTTGTTTTCTTAATTCGTTTTATTTTTGCTGTTATATTGTTTAATTTCTGCATTATGCGCTTATATTATGTGTGTGTGTGTGTGTATAGGTATATGTGTGTCTATAATAAAAGTGTATGCATTGGATTGTGTTTCAGAGAGAGAGTGAGAGAAGGGGAGAGAGAGAGAGCGAGAGAGAGAGAGAGCGATAGAGCGAGAGAGAGGGTGATTTGCAGACGGTGAAAATAAGACTTTCTAGAGCAAATTGTTTGGATTGGGAGCTGTATAAATGATCTTCATTACTATTATTATTATTATTATTGATATCTGTTGAGACGTCTTCAAACATTATTAAGAAAGAAGTCGTTCTGTATCATATTTTGTTCTTCTCTGTGGTATTTCACCTTTCTTCTGATTGCATCTTCCCCTGTTTGTGGCGTTTCGTCATACTTAATAATACGTAGTGGTAATATTTCACCACCCAACATGACTGACCAGCCAGATTGCTCTTTCACCTGCTCTGACGAAAGGACAGGTATTAGTTACTATCGCCAAGACTGTTGGAGCACTGAGTCAAGACTGGTTTGTCTCGGTCTTGATGTGAAATGTAGAAAATCTAATTAATGGGGACCTCGCGGAATGGCTATCCAAACTGTCTTGAGTCCCCTGACCAAAAGAGAGACTTTGCGCTCTAAAAAAAAAGGGGGGGGGGGGAGACACAAAATAGGCTTGATTCAGTACGCATCTAGCCGAATAATCTATTATGTTCAAATTTGACAATTTGAATTGATTTAGATCCATATATCAATTCCTGTAATGTGGTAAAATCAGGAGATACTACTCTTTAAATATTATTGAGAAAGTGTTACTTCGAAAACTGAATATCATGAGCCTCTAATCTCTCTTTGTGATGTTTGGGGACACCGTGGTCTAGAGGCAAAGTGTTCGCCTCCCATGCTGAAGGTACCGAGCTCAAATCCCGGTCGGAGCATGTTGGAATTTTTGGATTTTTCTCATATTTTCCCGTCCCTGATCCTATGGGAGGTGGGATCGAGCACCTAGTCCTCCCGGATAAGGACGAAAAACTCGGAGGGCCCGTGTGCACGCTGCGCACGTTGAAGATACCTTGGTAGTTGGAAATCGAAAAGAGCAGGCCGAACAGGCCACTGCCCGGGCAAAATTCTAGAAAAGAAAAACGAATCCCTACCACAACATGAAAAATCAAAACAAGAAAAGTGAGGTGTAAATGCAAAGGGCAACGAACCTCCTAAAATAAAGACCTAAACACACGCATCTAGCCGAATAATATACTGTATGTTCAAATTTGAGATTACCTCTATATGAGGCAAATGAGAATTGATTTAGTTCCATTATATCAAATCTCAAAATAAAATCTTCTGAAATCAGGAGATAAAATACTAGTCTTTAAATCTCATTGAGAAAGTGTTATTTCGAAAACTGAATGTCATGAGCGACTGACTGCTCCTTGGGATGTTTGGAAAAATGTCGTTGTGCCGAGATCAATTTCAGAATAAGTTTGAAATCTTGGAAATCCAGGTACGTACATAAGCCATGTGTGGGGTCAAAGTTACAATAAGGCAACATTGTCGTGATAGGTCAGATCTATCAAAAGACGTGGAATACATACAAATCTACATGATTTTTCGTGACCGGATCTCTTTGACCATGGGCCACTGACCCAATGAGGCCAGTTTTGATAAGACTAACAATGTCGTCAATGAAAGTTCAATAGGATAAGAAAATGAGGACAATAATTTAGTGAAAAGAATCTGTCGCAGTTTTCTCGTTGTCTTTGTTCAACGCTGTTGTTAACAATTTCCTAACAAAGACATTATACACTGCCCTTGGCCTCTAGAGGGCCCTGCTTGTAATTGCTGACCTCCATTAACAGGTATGTCAAAATCGAATAATTAAATCAAAATATTTTATTTTTTTTTAAATCAAAGACTTTCTGGGATGAGTCAGAGTTCAGTGAACGCAGAGATTTGCGGGCATTAAAATTGATGTAGGTCAACAATTGCCTATGAACTGATCAAAGTATCTTCGTTTGGTTCTAGAAATTTCTGCGCATTCTGCAGTATTGTTCACTCATCAGCTGAAATATTAATTTTACCAGCGAGATCTCTCAGTGCCTCTACTAGTGCTGCTACACTACCACTACATACACGATCACTACAATCACCTTTGCATTCATGTTAGGTCGCTGGACCTCTAAAGCTTTGGTTTCATCTGTACGGAAACGACAAGCCTTGGAATCCTAAAAATAAGAATATTTTCATGTATAGGTAAACACATGGAAACACACTTTCTGTTTACTATTTGGATGGGTTTTTGACGTTTTCGTTGCGGTTTGCCGTTGCCGCTTCCGTACAGATGAAAACACACTTTTAGGTTGCTATAACACTAGGACTAAAACTGTCATTATTCGTGTTATAGCTGTTACTGCTGCTACCACTGTCAATACGTTTGCTGTCCTACAACATTGTGACAAAGACTGCTATATATACACTAGTGCCCTAATGAGGCCATCCACAAAGTGCATACACTTGATTGTGGTATTCTTTTAAATTTGTTTTTGTTACAAACACCCCAACACTCACCAAGGCCAGCCCAACGTAAACAACTTGACTCGTTCCAGAAAGGTGTGGAAAGGACTACGTCCATTGCGTGACGGGGCATACCTAAAAGTACAAGTCAAGATCTGGGTCAGTGACACGGCTAGCAAGCCCCCCCCCCCCCCCACACACACCCCCACCCTTTCCCTCTATCCGTTCATTATGCAGGTAAGGCTATTCGTACGCTTGGTTTCAGCCCCCCTCCCTGAATGTCCACACGAAGGCCTCAATGATATTTATTCTACATTTTTGCGTGGCATTTGCATGGACTCATACATATTCATCAGAAACATAACATACCTTTCCGACCGCCTTTGTGGTATTTTCTTATGTATACTTCTTTTTGGCCTCTCCTTTTCTTCCCTTTTTCCACTTTTTAAAAGATGCATTGACTATTTGAAACTCGTACAAAAGCTTGCCAATCCCCACTCCCCCCCCCCCACACACACACCAACCACCCCTTCTTTCCCCATGTGTTATATGCTTGGGAGGGGGTAGAGGCATCCTCTCACTCTCTCCCTCCGAGCGTAATGGCTTTATGGATGGCCCCTGTGCAAACAAGAAAAGTACTGTGCGCGCTCAAAAAGACAGTGACCAGAATTTTAAAAAGTTGTCAACAGCGTAAAGATAGAACGACTGAGTAATGAGGATGTTGAGGACGAATAGAATGGGGGAAAAATGCCAGTAGATGACGATGGTTGATGCTGCGTACAAGGGAAAAGGGATATACACAAACAAACAGACACACACACTCATACACATACACACACATACAGAGTTTCCCTTTCTGCGTCAGAATTCAACAACTTCGAGAACTAACCACGGTGAACTGGTTAAGATAAGCCTGTTGTTGTTTTTTTTTCTCTGAACTTCCCTGGCATCACTGCAGGAATCGTGTGGTCAGAACTGGGCAGTCTCTCTCGTGTCTTAAGCTCGTGATGCAGTGATCTAGTTCTGTAGTTGTAGGTCAATGACGTCATGGGTGTCCCTGGGGGTCAGTGAAAGACAACAGATTGTGTGGGTAACTCTTGGGGAAGAGGATAAACGCAGGGTCTGCTGGTGCCATCTGGGACGAATTCAGACAGGTTTCTGAGTGCAAATCACTTTATTGATGATGATGAAGATGAACAGAAAGAAAGTTATATCAGTAGAAACAGATAACTGTGACGATGATGAGGACGGAATGAACAAAAAAGTGCAAGATCACCTTGGAATGAATACTGAAGACACAGAAAAAGGGGGGAAAGATACAAAAACAACCGTTCAATTTCATATCAAGCCAAGTTTGTGCTCACTGTCGTTTGTCTGTGGAAAGTGGGAGGCAGAGTGGGGCAGAGGACACAATGGTCTAGAGCAGAGGTCACCAAACTTTTTTCACCGAGGGCCGGATAACTGACAGACTTACAAGCGCGGGCCTCATGAGCAATCTGTCCATCCCGTAGCTCTTGATATCCCTGGTTTTATCAAACAAAATCAAGTACCATGGCGGGCCGGATGAACTGACGTCGCGGGCCGGATCCGGCACGCGGGCCGTAGTTTGGTGACCCCTGGTCTAGAGGCAAGGTGCTCGACTCTTATACCGAAGGTACCGGGTTCGATCCACGGTCGGTGAGGCATGCTGATTTTTTTTGGGGGGGGGGGGGGGGATTCCTGTCCCTGATCCTGTAGTAGATAGAATCGAGCATCTAGTCCCCTCGGATAGGGACGAAAACCTCGAAGGGCCGTGTTGAGCACATTAAAGATACCTTGGCAGTTGAAATTCGAGAAGAGCAGGCTCTACGAGGTCGACGCACGGGACAAAATTCTAAAAAAAAAACTAATCAGAAACGAGAACAAGAAAAACAAAAAACAAAAAAAGTGAGGTGTTAATGCCAAGAGCAGTGAAACCTCCGAAAATAAAGACTTAAACACGGAGGAGAATGAGGTTTGTGTGACTAAGATTTGCTGTTTTTCTAGGGATATCTCAAAAGATTTTTAGGTGTACACAAATTATTGTTTGCAACTATGTTGAAGAGGGTTGTCATCGGTGTCTGGTCCAGAACAGCCATCAGCACGGCTGTCTTAACATCGTTATGGGTCCCTGGGCAAAGAACAGGCTGAGGCCCTTGGGCAGAGAATAGGTTGAGGCCCCTGGGCAGAGAATAGGCTGAGGCCCCTGGGCAGAGAATAGGTTGAGGCCCCTGGGCAGAGAATAGGCTGAGGCCCTTGGGCTGAGAATAGGTTGAGGCCCCTGGGCAGAGAATAGGTTGAGGCCCCTGGGCAGAGAATAGGTTGAGGCACCTGGGCAAAGAATAGGCTGAGGCCCGCTCCCGTTTCAAAAACCCATGCAAATTTGCATGTTCGGGCCCTTGAGTAACTGATATTTTTTGGTAAGATCACCCGAATTAAGCTTTGCATTTTCAATACCTGAGACACCATTCTGAAACATTGAAGGAGAAAGAGACAGAGAGAGCGAGATAAAGGGGGAGAGAGAGAAGGAAAGAGAAAGAAAGGGAGAGAGATGGGAAAAGAGAGAGAAAGAGAGAGGGATGGTGGAGAGAAAGACGGGCAGACAGACAGTGTTTCAGTTGCGGGCTCGAAAGAGAGAGGGGGCGAAGAGACGGAGAGAGAGAGAGAGAGAGAGAAAGAAAAGAGAGAGAGCGAGAAAGAGACACAGAGAGAGAAAAGGGAGACAGAGAGAGAACAGGGGAGACAGAAAGAGAGAGACAAAAGGGGCGAGAAAAACAGAGGAAGGGAGAAAGAGAATGGGGGAGAGTGAAAAAGGGAGAGGGACAGAAAGTGGAAGAAAAGAGAACTAGAAAGTGGAAGAAAAGAGAACTAGAAAGTGGAAGAAAAGAGAACTAGAAAGTGGAAGAAAAGAGAACTAGAAAGTGGAAGAAAAGAGAACTAGAAAGTTGAAGGAAAGAGAACTAGAAAGTGGAAGAAAAGAGAACTAGAAAGTGGAAGAAAAGAGAACTAGAAAGTGGAAGAAAAGAGAACTAGAAAGTGGAAGAAAAGAGAACTAGAAAGTGGAAGAAAAGAGAACTAGAAAGTGAGAAAGAGAGAGGGGTACAGGCAAACAGACAGACAGCCAGACAGGCGGAGAGACAGAAGGAAGGACAAACAGATAGGCAGACAGACGGCCGGATAGACAGACTGAGACACCGACAAACGAACGGAGAGACAGGTAGACCAAGAGGGAGGGAGAGAGAAATACTGCTAGAAACACCACAGGAAATAAAATATGGTAAAAAAAATAAAGACAGAGCTTTGTCATCCACCATGAATCATGTGCCCCCCCCCCCCCCACTTGTGACGCCCTCACGAGGGAGGCAAAAAGAAACCCAGAAACGAAAAAAGCTACACTTAGTAAGTTGGCAAGTCACCCGCGGCAGATAGACTTTAATCGCCGTCACCCTTTGGCTAATGGCCAGCTTAATGACTGTAGACATGCGTAATCATCTAAGCGTTCCCAGATTCACATTATGCAATTAGTTTTTGCAATGTTATAAAAGATATTTGGACTTCCCGACCGTTAAAGCTCTGGCCCCGTAATCTTGGTAGTGTAGACTGTTTACTTTCAGATCTGGTGTTTTCTTTTGGTTGTGGAAAAATGTCTCGGGTTGCTTTTGTTGGTTATGTCGTGGACGGTGAGACAGACATCTAGATAGATAGATAGATAGATAGATAGATAGATAGATAGATAGATAGATATATAGATAGATAGATAGATAGATAATAGGCAAGAGAGTGAAAATAAAGGTATAAATTATAAGATCTAAGACACAGAGATACACAGATGGACAGAGAAGAGAGAAAGGGAGAAACGGGTGTTCCTATGACATAAATAAACCCAAAACAGACATACGGACAAAAAGAAGTGAAGTCAGGAGGTACCAGTGTGTGATGCACAACAAACTGATCTCATCGGTATCTTTGGAGAATCGAAACTTCCAGGACAGACAAACACCCCAGCTACAATTAATGGCACCGCACAAAATAAAAATACTGTGTACCTACGGTGTGAAAAACAGCCACTGACCACTGTCCATGAACATCACTGAGGTTTATGAGTCACAAAAAGAAAAAGTGGTCATACAGAGGTCACTGGGTTTGTAAACACGAGGCATACCACAGGGTCATTATTTTACAGTGCTCGCAAATTGGATCTGGGTTTTTCTAGACGTAACTCTCTGAAACATCAGGATACCGGAGGGCGAGATGGGAAAAACCTCAGAAAATATTTCATAGCCATTTTACGGTAAACAACTGGGAGGGAGGATCTTGGTAACCTTTAATGGAAACTCAAAAATTTAATATCTCAAGTAGATACCGGCGTAGGTCAGTTTTGTCTTTTTTTTTATAGGTTTATTGCTGAGAGCAAATAATCGGATGACGAACATATCCAGTACAAGTTTATAGAGATGGCATTTTTTGACCGGGAATTCATTGCTTCGGTAGAGATATACGCCAGAGTTATCCCATTGGCTTCCTTGCCCGCAAGTTAGGGGTGGAATTAGAGTCAGGATCGAGGTAAAGACTAGTACCAGGGCAGTGTTGTCTAGATTGATGCTTGGAGATTATAACTTTTTGGGGGTAGGTGCTTAGGGGGCTCCGAACCCCAGCCCATGGGGACAACTGCCCTTGCTAACCTAAACATTTCCATTTGACAAAGCTAAAACGGTGATAATGGTTCATTATCGTATTGAAACCCGATGTTGTAACTCATGTTATTTCTTTTGCCGTTGTTGTTAATACTGCATGTTGCTACTGCTGTCAATGTTCAATTTGCTGCTGTCGTTGTTTTTTCTTCTGCTGTTGTCAAGGTTGTTGTTATTACTGTTGTTGTCATGTTACTGTTGTTGTTATTATTTCTGCTGCTGCAGTCGTCACTGCTGCTGTTTTAGTTGCTGTTGTTGCTGCTGCTGTTGTCGTTATCAAACCCACATCCCTGTTGACGATATCCCATTCAAGCTGTGTTTTTCCACTGACCAATATTCTACATATTAAGTAACACTGTGTCCGGGACGGGAAGGTGTGGGGAGGCACATGTCAGTGACAAGAGTTGCAGTAAAAAATACCTCCAGCCTCCGAAGTTTATACAGAGAAAGATGACTAATCCCCACGAGATGGCTCAAAATTTGGGTATGAAACATAAACAACACATTATGACAGTGCAGTGTGTGTATATGACTAACGGATGACATTAATGAGGCTTATCATGTTTAACACTGGGGGATTACTCATTACGCATCATGATGCAATTGTGACTTGTCTAATTAAGATTGGGGTAATTCGGTCAGTAAACAGTAGGCTGTTCGGTAGGTCTATAAGTAGGCAGGCAGTTTGGTGATGGGCAAGCAGTGGTAGTGACGGTATAATGCTAAGCCAGAAAAGAGACAATAAATGAAAATAAATAAATACATAAATAAACATAAAAAGGTGAAATTTCAGTTTGGGCCCCGGTTTTTGTTGGTTTTTTTTGGTTCAATTTTCATTTTGCCATTACCAAAAGGAACTGCTAGTCGTACAAATAAATATGTAATCCAGATAGTACAGCACACCATATTCCATTATTTAAAATGAGGTTTTGAAAAAAGGGGGCAATTTGAATGTATTGGCTTATACCGGTGTTTTTTTTCCATAGTAGGGCAGGATAGATCAGATTGTGTATTTAGGCAGTGGGTGTATGAGTAGGTAGACGGTCAGCTGGGTATAGAAATGGAGATAGGGGTAGGTGTGACGGCATGATTGGTTTTGGTTTTATGGATGGATTAATGGATCTACAGATGGATAGATGGATGGATAGATGGATGGATGGATGGATGGACGGACGCATGGATGGGTGGACGGACGAATTAAGGGCGGACGGGTGGATGGATGGATGGATGGATGGTCGAATGGATGGATGGATGGATGGATGGATGGTCGAATTGATGGATGGATGGATGGATTGGTGGGTGGATGGACAAAGGAAATGTCTGAGTGGACAGGTAATAGTAAATAAAGAGAGGCGGCAGGCATTCAGACTGAATCTTCCTATTGTCTATGACTAGAGGTTTCGTCATTATTTACTGTAATTCTGCCATTTCATAAATCTTGTCTCTGGCCTGGATAGCTGTCCGAATTTCAATACAGGTAAACAGTTTGTTTATGTGAGTTTTCTGTCTGGGATGGACGTGAGAAATACGTTGGTGACGCTGCACTAAGATAAGGATGTTTGCTTACGGTCAGAGACAGGTG
Organism: Onchidella celtica; assembly: GCA_963931925.1. Classification (NCBI taxonomy): domain Eukaryota; kingdom Metazoa; phylum Mollusca; class Gastropoda; order Systellommatophora; family Onchidiidae; genus Onchidella; species Onchidella celtica. The sequence goes on from OZ007578.1 coordinate 38,395,320, forward strand.
AGTGAACGACCTCGACCAAGACATGAGATCAGGGTAACCTCAACTTCCAGGACCTACCTAGAAAATGACCGCAGAGCTTAACACTAAAGTCACCACTAGATCTCTTACATCTAAGAGGGGGGGGGGGGGGGGGGTTAGGTTGTTTTTGTTTTGCTGTTGTTGTTTTCTCTATATTAGGAGGTTCGTTGCTGTTGTTGTTTTCTCTATATTAGGAGGTTCGTTGTTGTTGTTGTTTTCTCTATATTAGGAGGTTCGTTGTTGTTGTTATTTTCTCTATATTAGGAGGTTCGTTGTTGTTGTTATTTTCTCTATATTAGGAGGTTCGTTGTTGTTGTTATTTTCTCTATATTAGGAGGTTCGTTGTTGTTGTTATTTTCTCTATATTAGGAGGTTCGTTGTTGTTGTTATTTTCTCTATATTAGGAGGTTCGTTGTTGTTGTTATTTTCTCTATATTAGGAGGTTCGTTGTTGTTGTTGTTTTCTCTATATTAGGAGGTTCGTTGTTGTTGTTGTTTTCTCTATATTAGGAGGTTCGTTGTTGTTGTTGTTTTCTCTATATTAGGAGGTTCGTTGTTGTTGTTGTTTTCTCTATATTAGGAGGTTCGTTGCTGTTGTTGTTTTCTCTATATTAGGAGGTTCGTTGTTGTTGTTGTTTTCTCTATATTAGGAGGTTCGTTGTTGTTGTTGTTTTCTCTATATTAGGAGGTTCGTTGTTGTTGTTGTTTTCTCTATATTAGGAGGTTCGTTGTTGTTGTTGTTTTCTCTATATTAGGAGGTTCGTTGTTGTTGTTATTTTCTCTATATTAGGAGGTTCGTTGTTGTTGTTATTTTCTCTATATTAGGAGGTTCGTTGTTGTTGTTATTTTCTCTATATTAGGAGGTTCGTTGTTGTTGTTATTTTCTCTATATTAGGAGGTTCGTTGTTGTTGTTATTTTCTCTATATTAGGAGGTTCGTTGTTGTTGTTATTTTCTCTATATTAGGAGGTTCGTTGTTGTTGTTATTTTCTCTATATTAGGAGGTTCGTTGTTGTTGTTATTTTCTCTATATTAGGAGGTTCGTTGTTGTTGTTATTTTCTCTATATTAGGAGGTTCGTTGTTGTTGTTGTTTTCTCTATATTAGGAGGTTCGTTGTTGTTGTTGTTTTCTCTATATTAGGAGGTTCGTTGTTGTTGTTGTTTTCTCTATATTAGGAGGTTCGTTGTTGTTGTTGTTTTCTCTATATTAGGAGGTTCGTTGTTGTTGTTATTTTCTCTATATTAGGAGGTTCGTTGTTGTTGTTGTTTTCTCTATATTAGGAGGTTCGTTGTTGTTGTTGTTTTCTCTATATTAGGAGGTTCGTTGTTGTTGTTATTTTCTCTATATTAGGAGGTTCGTTGTTGTTGTTGTTTTCTCTATATTAGGAGGTTCGTTGTTGTTGTTATTTTCTCTATATTAGGAGGTTCGTTGTTGTTGTTGTTTTCTCTATATTAGGAGGTTCGTTGTTGTTGTTGTTTTCTCTATATTAGGAGGTTCGTTGTTGTTGTTATTTTCTCTATATTAGGAGGTTCGTTGTTGTTGTTGTTTTCTCTATATTAGGAGGTTCGTTGTTGTTGTTATTTTCTCTATATTAGGAGGTTCGTTGTTGTTGTTGTTTTCTCTATATTAGGAGGTTCGTTGTTGTTGTTATTTTCTCTATATTAGGAGGTTCGTTGTTGTTGTTATTTTCTCTATATTAGGAGGTTCGTTGTTGTTGTTATTTTCTCTATATTAGGAGGTTCGTTGTTGTTGTTATTTTCTCTATATTAGGAGGTTCGTTGTTGTTGTTATTTTCTCTATATTAGGAGGTTCGTTGTTGTTGTTGTTTTCTCTATATTAGGAGGTTCGTTGTTGTTGTTATTTTCTCTATATTAGGAGGTTCGTTGTTGTTGTTATTTTCTCTATATTAGGAGGTTCGTTGTTGTTGTTGTTTTCTCTATATTAGGAGGTTCGTTGTTGTTGTTGTTTTCTCTATATTAGGAGGTTCGTTGTTGTTGTTGTTTTCTCTATATTAGGAGGTTCGTTGTTGTTGTTGTTTTCTCTATATTAGGAGGTTCGTTGTTGTTGTTATTTTCTCTATATTAGGAGGTTCGTTGTTGTTGTTATTTTCTCTATATTAGGAGGTTCGTTGTTGTTGTTGTTTTCTCTATATTAGGAGGTTCGTTGTTGTTGTTGTTTTCTCTATATTAGGAGGTTCGTTGTTGTTGTTGTTTTCTCTATATTAGGAGGTTCGTTGTTGTTGTTGTTTTCTCTATATTAGGAGGTTCGTTGTTGTTGTTGTTTTCTCTATATTAGGAGGTTCGTTGCTGTTGTTGTTTTCTCTATATTAGGAGGTTCGTTGTTGTTGTTGTTTTCTCTATATTAGGAGGTTCGTTGTTGTTGTTGTTTTCTCTATATTAGGAGGTTCGTTGTTGTTGTTGTTTTCTCTATATTAGGAGGTTCGTTGTTGTTGTTGTTTTCTCTATATTAGGAGGTTCGTTGTTGTTGTTGTTTTCTCTATATTAGGAGGTTCGTTGTTGTTGTTGTTTTCTCTATATTAGGAGGTTCGTTGCTGTTGTTGTTTTCTCTATATTAGGAGGTTCGTTGTTGTTGTTGTTTTCTCTATATTAGGAGGTTCGTTGTTGTTGTTGTTTTCTCTATATTAGGAGGTTCGTTGTTGTTGTTGTTGTTGTTGTTGTTTTCTCTATATTAGGAGGTTCGTTGTTGTTGTTGTTGTTGTTGTTGTTTTCTCTATATTAGGAGGTTCGTTGTTGTTGTTGTTTTCTCTATATTAGGAGGTTCGTTGTTGTTGTTGTTGTTGTTGTTGTTTTCTCTATATTAGGAGGTTCGTTGTTGTTGTTGTTGTTGTTGTTGTTTTCTCTATATTAGGAGGTTCGTTGTTGTTGTTGTTGTTGTTGTTGTTTTCTCTATATTAGGAGGTTCGTTGTTGTTGTTGTTGTTGTTGTTGTTTTCTCTATATTAGGAGGTTCGTTGTTGTTGTTGTTTTCTGTATATTAGGAGGTTCGTTGTTGTTGTTGTTTTCTCTATATTAGGAGGTTCGTTGTTGTTGTTGTTTTCTCTATATTAGGAGGTTCGTTGTTGTTGTTGTTATTTTCTCTATATTAGGAGGTTCGTTGTTGTTGTTGTTTTCTCTATATTAGGAGGTTCGTTGTTGTTGTTGTTGTTTTCTCTATATTAGGAGGTTCGTTGTTGTTGTTGTTATTTTCTCTATATTAGGAGGTTCGTTGTTGTTGTTATTTTCTCTATATTAGGAGGTTCGTTGTTGTTGTTGTTTTCTCTATATTAGGAGGTTCGTTGTTGTTGTTGTTTTCTCTATATTAGGAGGTTCGTTGTTGTTGTTGTTTTCTCTATATTAGGAGGTTCGTTGTTGTTGTTGTTTTCTCTATATTAGGAGGTTCGTTGTTGTTGTTATTTTCTCTATATTAGGAGGTTCGTTGTTGTTGTTATTTTCTCTATATTAGGAGGTTAGTTGTTGTTGTTGTTTTCTCTATATTAGGAGGTTCGTTGTTGTTGTTATTTTCTCTATATTAGGAGGTTCGTTGTTGTTGTTGTTTTCTCTATATTAGGAGGTTCGTTGTTGTTGTTGTTATTTTCTCTATATTAGGAGGTTAGTTGTTGTTGTTGTTTTCTCTATATTAGGAGGTTCGTTGTTGTTGTTATTTTCTCTATATTAGGAGGTTCGTTGTTGTTGTTGTTTTCTCTATATTAGGAGGTTCGTTGTTGTTGTTGTTATTTTCTCTATATTAGGAGGTTAGTTGTTGTTGTTGTTTTCTCTATATTAGGAGGTTCGTTGTTGTTGTTATTTTCTCTATATTAGGAGGTTCGTTGTTGTTGTTGTTTTCTCTATATTAGGAGGTTCGTTGTTGTTGTTGTTTTCTCTATATTAGGAGGTTCGTTGTTGTTGTTGTTTTCTCTATATTAGGAGGTTCGTTGTTGTTGTTATTTTCTCTATATTAGGAGGTTCGTTGTTGTTGTTATTTTCTCTATATTAGGAGGTTAGTTGTTGTTGTTGTTTTCTCTATATTAGGAGGTTCGTTGTTGTTGTTGTTGTTGTTGTTGGCATTTACACCTCACTTTTCTTTCTTTTTTTTTCTTGTTCTTGTTTTTGTCCTTTTTGTGACAGTTTTTTTTTTGTTTTTTTTGTTGCCCTTGCAGCTGCCTTGTACGGCCTGCTCTTCTCGATTTCCAACTGCCAAGGTATCTTTAACGTGCGCAACGTGCACGCCGGCCCTCTGATTTCGTCCTTATCCGAGAAGACTAGGTGTTGGATCCTACCTATCATAGGATGAGGGACAGGAATGTTCCCCCAAAAGTCCAACATGCCAGCAATGGTCAGGAATCGAACCCAGTATCTTCGGCATGACGAGGAACACAATCCTTGTCTCTCGGCCCTTTATAGGGGGGCGGGCGTTAATCAACATTATAATTTAAAATAGCTGCCATTGACCTCAGGATGTCATCTTCATCATACTAATGGTGGTCCCTCGCATCTCGAGGAGGACATGTCTGCCTAGACATTAAATTGTGTACACGAGAATGGCTCCATAGTCCAAGCTGGGCTTTCTCGAGTGGTGAGAATACCGGGCACTGGATGTCTGCTGTTGTCCCTGGGATGGCCTCTGTCCGGTGGCGTCGTTCTCTTGCTGCCTGTGCGTTGGTGCTGCGCGCCTCTGCAAAAGTCTTTGAAGCTTTTCTTGCAACTGCACGCCATTGTGTTCTGTCTTTGGCTGCTCAGGAAATAGAATAACAACCATTCAACATCGTTTGCCTACACAATAACAACGCCTGGGATAATGACAAACATTGTGTTGGCAATCGCAGCAGCAGCAGCAGCAACAATCACTACTACAAGCACAAGAATTCTTCATTGGGAGAGACCTTCGTCGGTCAGGGATGATCAAGAGATCTGGCATCCCAACTGTTTTAACTGTCTGCCGAGCTGGAGCAGCGTCGCCTGTGGCTGACCAAGCCAGTGCAGGAGTGACAGTCTATACTGGAACGGTCACTTCTGTGGGTGGTCTTAAAGATATTACATTCCACTGCTACAATAACAAACATAACATCATTAGTAAATGCAAAGCAAGGAAATGATAAAAATACCAAAAGTGATGTGATATTAAAAGAAAATAAAAATAAAGCGAAGCTTTGCTACATACGTTTTCTTTTTTCCACATGTTGACTTTAACAAAGTGATATAACTATTGAAGTCCCTATAAATTCTCAATGTTTGGACGAAAACAGATAATATAACAATGTCGTATGTCAAGATATTCAGAAAACAACACAATATGTCCACGTTTTTTATAAGCAGGAAACGCAGATAGGGCCAAACAGTATTTCCACTACGGTATCAGAGCAAATGGCGCCATTCTTGTGGTTAATTCAAAATGCAACCGCCGTTAGCTCACTGGCTTTGAAAAAAATAAACTGGAAAATCAGTCCGTACTTGAGGTAAATTGAAAAATAACAACAACAACAACAAAAAGTAGATGGACGTAATAAATCGTATCCACCCTAGTTGTATCCACCCTAGTTGTATCCACCCTAGTTGTATCCACCCTAGTTGTATCCACCCTAGTTGTATCCACCCTACTTGTATCCACCCTAGTTGTATCCACCCTAGATGTATCCACCCTAGTTGTATCCACCCTAGTTGTATCCACCCTAGTTGTATCCACCCTAGTTGTTATTCCTTCCTTTGTTTCTTCCATATTTCATTTACAAAAACAAGGAGACGCTTGGTCAAAACACGACAGAAATTGGGCTAACATAAGTACCGGGGCCGTCTTCAGAAAGTCCAAATTATTTATATAATAATCACAGAATTTGTCACGGAAAAGATTTCACGAGTCCAAGGGAACAAGTCCATAGAGATCTACCAATGACCTACAAATATGTGACCCTTCTCATGTCCCAGTGCTTCCTGTTTGAACTCCCCGAGTGACATATAGCTCACGGCAGTAGTTTACAGAGAGGTCACATAGGAACCCCTTAATGTACTAATTAGTTAATATCTTTGGGCGAAACTGCACCAATTTTCTTACTGACATCAAACAGAGATGATTTAATTTACCCTTGGAAAACGACGTCAACATGTACTGGTTTGGCATAAACATCCATACTCAAATGCACTCCCTCTTTACTGCGAGACATGTAATCTAAGTAAGTAGTCGCCCCCTTCGAATGACAAGGTTCTATCTCCATTTTTTTGGCATAACTGAGGTTTATGCTACATACTATTTCTAAAGGCCTTCTCCATTGTGTGACAAAGCATCAAACAGGTTCGGTGTGTTATTTGAAAGTATTTCTACAAAGAAACAAAAATTCTTTGCTCTAAACGCCGTGAGTACACGAAACTTCAGTCCTCGATTTCTCAATAGTTGAGGGAAGGGAGTTAGAACCCTGTCATTCTAAGGGGATGAAGTGTTATTTAGCACTTACGGTCATGCTGGATCACTTTGACATTTCCCTTCGTTAAGAAAAGAGCTGAGAATGCTATAATCCTTCGTAATCATCTTACCATAATTTATAATCCTCCTCCATCTTACATGGGATTAACCTGATTTACTTTCTCCTCGTGACCCCTTCCCCCACCCTACACCCATCCCCTTCCAACTCAACCACTCCGACCTCCCCCAATAAAGGAGAAGGGGAGTGTGTGAACTTTTAATTTAACCTCTGTAATGACAACTCTGAAGTATGCAAACAAACAACACTAACGGACATAGTAACATTCATGCTACATCAAAAGTGGAATTGGACTGGACATAATGACAATTATGTGGACAAAACGCTGCACTGAATGGCAGCCAAGGACATGAAGGACAAGAGGACAACCAGGAAGAAGATGGCAAGACTGCATAAAACAGAGAGGTGGAACATCATGGATGAGGAAAACATCAAACAGAAAAGAATGGAAATCGTTACCGGTCGGGGTACATCCTGCAGTGGATAAACAATGCCTAGGTGAAAGGTGAAAAAATAACTACGCAGATCTAATTTTAGCTTGCCCCTTCTTCAGCTTCTACACTTCTTGCACCAACGTGATCTCCTCTTGATTCACACCAAACCGTTGTTGTGTTTTACCCTGAAGGTATCAGAAAGAGGATTATCCTCTTACGTCCTCTCAGACATAGTCCTCCAGTACCGGGGGGGGGGGGGGGGGGGGGGCACTTCAGAGGGGTGATTTTAAAATTAAGGATGTTAGCTCTATGCCATGCCTTAAGAAATTAAACTGGGTTTTCATGTATACTGGAGAAACGGAAACGGAAACAGAAACGTCAAAAATTTATCAAATGGTAAAAAGATCGAATGTTTCCATGTGAGGCAACGTGGTCTAGAGGCATGGTGCTCGCCTCTCATGCCAAAGGTACCGGGTTCAAAACCCGGTCGGTGCAGGCATGTTGGAAGTTAGGGAATTTTCTCCTATTTTCGTGTCCCTGATCCTATTGGGGTTAGGATCGGGTACCTAGTCTTCTAGGATAAGGGCCCGTGTGCACGTTGCGCACCTTAAAGATACCTTGGCAGTTGGAAATCGTAAAGAACAGGCCGAACAGGCCGCTGCCCGGGCAAAATTAAAATAAAAGACTAAAATTTGTCCCTATCACCCCCACTACCACCAACAAAAATGTATTATTCATTATTAAATATAAATTAATATATATTCAAATATTATCATAATACTTTAAAATACAGTCGTGAGTTGTGAACTGTTGTGAGTTGTGAATTGTGCTTAACAGGCTGCGTTACAATTTGCTCTGAGATAGAGAGAGGTAGAGAGAGAGAGAGAGAGAGGGGGGGAGAGGGAGAGAGAGAGAGAGAGAGAGAGGGAGAGGGAGAGAGAGAGAGAGAGATGCAAATCGAGAGAACAAGACTTTCTGTAAAGCGCCTACAGCGAACTTGTTTGGATTAGGCGCTACATAAATGATCTCTATTATTATTATTATTATTATTACGTGTAAGGAAAGGGCGCCCCCGTGCGAGCGAAAAAATTCTGTCTATTTCACTACTTGAGGGGTTTTTTACCTTTCCGTTGCCTTTCCCGTCCGTACACATGAAAATCCAGCTCAATACCACTTAGACTCCGGGACAAACAATCGAGTTCTGCATAAAGATTTAGCCAGAATACTGTCCTTTATACAAAGCTCATGAATGCAGGATTGCTATTATTCAATAGATGTATCTTGAATGAGATCTGTAATTTTCAGTGTCAAAATGTGCACGAAATAATACTTTTTTGCTCAGTGTCTCAGTTTAGACTTTTGTAGTGATATAAAGGGCTTGTTTATTTTCAGGTCCTTCCGCTGCAGACAACTTCAGGGCTCAATCAGGTCAAATCTCAACTCATCTTCCTTGGTAAACCCAAATTACCATTCACTAGATATTATGGACAGTGTTAAAATCAAACTACAGCACAATAAAGAAAACAAAACGTATTTGACCCCTGTGTACACTCACTGACCCCATGAATGACTCCCCCCCTCAACCCATCCTTAGGAATGGTGACCTTCACTTGAATTGTGACCGCCGGGACATGTTCTAACATTATTGTTTTTTTTTAAAAAAAGATCACTTTTAGATTTGATTGTATCGCAAACTCCCTGAAATGACCCTTTTGACAACTCGCGTGTGTTCTGCAATTTAATTGCACATCTTTCTTATGGAAGCTCCACAGGTTAGATCTATGGTATGTTACAATGTATAGATTTCTGAAGCCGCACCTTAAAACCACCCGGGGGGGGGGGGGGGAAGAGGTCAGATAATAATAGGGGCTTAAACGTGGTAACTTTCAAATGTTGAATATCAGCGCAATTCACCGGGTGGCGGAGGTCTCTGAAGGTCGTCTATAGTGCTACTGTAGCGTTTTGACTAGCTGTAATGGTAGGCTTGTCGAAAGTCTTAATCTGCCCTGCAGTAAATCGCACTCCTTAACCGTACATTGAATGGGTTCACGGTGGAGTTTCCCACGGCAAACAAGCTATTTCAGCTACTGTAGGAGGTTGGACCACCTACCATGTCACACACAAAAACTCCACAGGCCTGGCCTGGTCTTTTTGGTTACAACGCCAATTCAGTTCGTGAAGAGAAAGTAAATACTTTTGGTGTGCGAGTTCCCATATAATCCCAGCCAACATCCTTTCGTCAACTGGGTGTGGATTTATGTAGGATTTCCGTATAGTTGGTTGGATTACCGCAGAGGTCTATTCTCTATATCAAACTGACGTAGGTGAGATGTCGAACCTACGTAGGAACGATATCATTCCTATGTGCAAACTTGATGTCAGTCGTACACGTTGGAGTTAATGAGCTTAAGACCTTAAGAGTGGAGATAGCACTCTGTCATTCTAAGGGGACGTATCACAGTATCTGTGATGATTACAGGAAACAATTATTAGTCATTCAAAATTAACCCAGGCAGAAGATGATGGTTTAAGCAGCTTGATCTAGAAGTTCTTCCTTTTGCAGCTTCGCTCATGACTAATCCTACCTATGTTGGATAAGCACGTTCTGTTGCAGTATCTGCATGTGAGATTCTAAATCATAATGATGTTTAAAAATGAATTTGTCCTACATTGATGTATGCTGTCTTTTTCAGAAAATATGGCAACATAGTAGGGAAGGCAGAGTGAGTTGTTCTTCCGAGAACTATCTCGTCTCCGGATGTTTGGCAACCTACTTTTAATGTTTGATGTTACCTCTGAAAGAGCAGGGAAGGGCACTCAATTGAGAAAAAAGTAAATTATTTAATAATTCAGAGGAATTGAGAAATTTTCATTTCAGGCTGCAGCTTTGACAGAAAGCAAAGAAAAACACACTGTTTTGTCCAAACATGATAATTATATCATTTTCAAATTGTTCTTCAAGTCCACAGTCATTTCCTAGAATTGAAGCTTTCAAAATTTGAGGGAGAAATTTGGGGTGTGTGTGTGTTTGGGAGGCGGAAAGGTGTGTGTGTGGTGGGGGGAGGGAGCGGAGGGGTTAATCCTCACAAGAGTTTGGCAGGAAATCCTAACTTGACCCTGACCTAGAAACCGTTTCCTGACGCGTGGGAATTTCCCAGATTTTAATCTCGGAATCCAAGATTTTCACAATTACGGACGAAGCACCTTGTGGGGATCGAAATCGAAAGGATTTTTGTAAAATTACTGAAATTGTCGCCTCTATATGTTTTGTTTTGTTTTTTTTAATGGGAGCCCTAATATTCTGGACAATTTTACCACTATCCTAAATACACTGTAATTATGCTGTCAGACAGCATCCAGACACAGGATGATACTAGAGAACGTGTATCGCTAGGTAAGGTCTCTGATGACACTGTTTCTCTACCAAGCTGTACAAGTATGTGTGTGCATGACATGTGACATGTTCGCGCTTGTTACAAGTGCTCTTCAATGTTGGGCACTCATGAATGGTTTTATTCATTATGTACATTCGTGAAGACTTAAATGGATGTATTGCCTCTGAATTTCTAAGACAAGTATTGATCTATATCCACAAGGAAGACTTTCCAAAAAAAAACAACAAAAAAACGTAGTGTGTTATAAACTGCTGGTGCGTCATTGTTGCAAGAAAAATCTATAGTTTGACATTCACACACAAATAAAATGAGATAGATCTGGCCAATTCTTCAAAGTTCTTCATGTTGTAGTCTAAACGCTGACCTTGTTTGTCTCTGCTCGTACCGGTGCAGTTCCTGTGCAGTTCGCAGTTTTAGGTTGTATCTGCAGTGCAAGTAATGTAATACATGTAATATTATTGTTCGGCCTTCCGTGCTTTTTAAAATCTATTTTCAGTATGTAATAACTCAAAACCCGCCGACCGGCGCTGCACTGTGGCGACGACGTGCCTGCTCCAGTTGTAACTGGGCTGCAATGGCACAAAGGCAAATTTCCCAAATGGGATTAAAGAGTTATACAAATACAAATACAAATACAAATTGAACATTTTCTAAATGGGTCGTTACCAAAATGACGATCTGAGGTAAAAATATAGAATTTCTTTCAGACACAGTCAAGCCTTTACTGCTCCGTCGTTTTGAGAATTCAATATAAAAGTGTATGGCTTTGCATCTCCCCAGTATTTCTCTACAGTCTGAGACTGATTTGTGGGAAGTAGATGAAAGACCAAGGACGAGAACGGTGACCAAAAAGAATGTTGTAAGACGTACGTACATCCCCCAAGTTCTTGTTGTTATTTGGCGCTAGGGATACAGATTTTCTTAAAGCCTCTTGTGACTCCAGAGCTCTCTAGCTCCTCCCAAAATAATCCCAGCAACAGGCTTAATTAATTATGATTAATTATTCTTTCAGATTTTCTTTTTGTTTTTCTCTTGTTTTTTGGTTGCAAGGGTAAGGGGGGGTGGAGTTTTGCGGATTCGATAAGATCTAGGGTTGAGGATAAGGACAGGGTTAGGGACAGCATCCATACGTACGCACCTTTTTTTGGCGTGCGTACGTACTTATAACAACAGCCGACCAAAAAAAGTGACACCGATGTTTTTAATCCTCTAATCTAGGCCTAGGGACGAAAAAAAAGTGGCATCCTACTGCATGCACCAGGTGGAAACCAATCCCTAGCCGTAGAGATCTGGACACAAGCTGGCACTCACATCGAAAATTCAGAACGGGGAAACTGTGAACGTGAGTTTTTTTTTGAGTAACATCCATCTTTAGAGTGAAACCCATTCATTTATATACTCAAATAACTCTCCCGGTGGTGACAGCTGGATTCTGAAGGTCGCAGACAGATTTTGTGCACGTCACTGTATCCAGTTAACACAGAAACCTGCGTCACATTTACAAACGGAAGTCTGAACAAACATGATTCCTCTTGTGTCCTCGTGTCCTCCGTTTCCTGCGTCCAATATGGACCAAGTTTGTCGCCTGATGGCCATATCCACTGTAACCTTGGGGTGGTTTTGGAGGGGGGGGGGGTAGGGGGCAGGAAAGGTCTTTCCAGAAGGGGCCCATGGTACAGTTTGTCTGGGCATGATGGTAGAACCTGGTAGTTAAAAAAAATGGAAGTGGCAGTTGTTCTGTTCTCACTCCTCCAACCCCATCCCCCCCCCCTTCCCACGCTTTTGTGTGTGTGTGTATTTCCCCAAGACCAAAGTTATCCCTTGTGTCCACGTGTATACAAAGGATGAGCTCAAACGCTCCTTCGATCCCACACGTAAATTGTTCTCTTTCATCCCCCCCCAACCCCCCACTTAAACCTTTGTCATTTTTTTAAAATAATGTTTTTAAAGTGCACACCCTTTGAATCTAGACAGTTCTGTCTGAGTGGTTCTAATGGGTATTCAGTACACACGCACCCAGTACACATACAGACACATACACACATACACACACACTCTCTCTCACACACACACACACACACAGTACTGGTGGGAACTTGGTCTTTGTTTCATTTTCCTTCTTCTTATCACTGTAATCTCTGTCTCTTGTCTGTCCTTGTGTGTAGCCGTACGTCCTCCTAGTCTCTCTGGCTACTTTCTGTTGTTCTTTTTTAAGTAAATACTCTTATCTATCACGTTCTCACCTGGTCTTCTGTTTTTTTGGGGGGGCTTCCCATCTGGCAACTTCACAAACTTTTATAAAAGTTTTAATTTGTTGTTTTTTTTCCAGGGTATTAAATTACTAATCTTAATCTGGGGGACAAGGTGGTCTAGAGGCAAGGTGCTCGCCTCTCATGCCAAGGGTCCCGGGTTCAAAACCCGGCCGGTGCAGGCATGTTGGAAGTTTGGGGTTTTTCTCATATTTTCGTGTCCCTGGTCCTATTAGGGGGGGGGGGGGGTAGGATCGGGTACCTAGTCTTCTCGGATAAGGACGAAAATTCGGAGGGCCCGTGTGCACGTTGCGCACGTTAAAGATACCTCGGCAGTTGGAAATCGAAAAGAGCAGGCCGAACAGGCCGCTGCCAGGGCAAAATTTAATAAAATTCATCCATTCCCTCCCCCTCCCCCCCCCCCCCAAAAAAAAACAAACACACAAACAAACAAAAACCGCCGACCGGCGCTGCACTGAGGCGACGACGTGCCTGCTCCAGTTGTAACTGGGCTGCAATGGCACAAAGGCAAATTTCCCAAACGGGATTAAAGAGTTATACAAATACAAATATCAACCTCAGCTTAACTTGTTTTTTGTTGTCTTTTTTATGATCGATGTGGTCTGTTGTATTTACAGCAAATCATCCATCTTATTTTATCCTTATTGTACTTGTGGTAGCTGTTGTTGTTGTTGTTGTTGTTGTTGTCGTTGTAGCTGTTGTTTTGCTGTCAGTAGTGTTTCTGCTGTTATCTACTGTAAATGCAACATTTCTTTGTATGCGGAAATGGTTCTGTCCCGTTGTACACTGCCCATTGCAATTAGTCTCATTCACACTGCCCATTGCAATTAGTCTCATTCACACTGCCCATTGCAATTAGTCTCATTCACACTGCCCATTGCAATTAGTCTCATTCACACTGCCCATTGCAATTAGTCTCATTCACACTGCCCATTGCAATTAGTCTCATTCACACTGCCCATTGCAATTAGTCTCATTCACACTGCCCATTGCAATTAGTCTCATTCACACTGCCCATTGCAATTAGTCTCATTCACACTGCCCATTGCAATTAGTCTCATTCACACTGCCCATTGCAATTAGTCTCATTCACACTGCCCATTGCAATTAGTCTCATTCACACAGCTTTTCCGTCCCTCCCACACTGACGTCCCACGTTCTCCTTCCGTATGTTATGACCACTGTACAATTTACCTTTAGTTCAGGACAATTTACCTTTAGTTCAGGACAATTTACCTTTAGTTCAGGACAATTTACCTTTAGTTCAGGACAATTTACCTTTAGTTCAGGACAATTTACCTTTAGTTCAGGACAATTTACCTTTAGTTCAGGACAATTTACCTTTAGTTCAGGACAATTTACCTTTAGTTCAGGACAATTTACCTTTAGTTCAGGACAATTTACCTTTAGTTCAGGACAATTTACCTTTAGTTCAGGACAATTTACCTTTAGTTCAGGACAATTTACCTTTAGTTCAGGACAATTTACCTTTAGTTCAGGACAATTTACCTTTAGTTCAGGACATTTTACCCCCAGTTCAGTACACTTGTACATTTTACCCTTAGTTCGGTAAATTTTACCCTTAGTTCGGTAAATTTTACCAACAGTTCACTAATTTTACCCCTAATTCAGTACATTTTACCCCTAGCTCAGTACATTTTACTCCTAGCTCAGTACATTTTACCCCTAGCTCAGTACATTTTACCCCTAGCTCAGTACATTTTACCCCTAGTTCAGTACATTGTACCCTCAGTTCAGTATATTTTACCTCTGGCTCAGTACATTTTTACCCCTGGTTCAATCTGAATTTCCTCTAGAGGGTTGTCTGTGGGCGCTTCTGTCTATTCTTTTCTGTGTGTGTCGCCTTCCTTCTTTTTAACAAGATGTGACTGTTATCGTGTCGACATGTTTTCTCCAAACTCAAACTCAAACTCAAACTCAGACTCCAAACTCTCCACCTCTACCGACCCAAGCTAGTCTATTTCCATGTAGAATGTTGTTACAAGTGCCTACGCCCCCCCCCCCCCCAAGTTTTTTGCATCAGGGTTACGTATTTTAAAGCCTTTTGCGACTCCAGAGCTAGGGAGCTCCTCCCGGACTACTCTTAACAACAGCCTTAATTAATTATTCTTTCAGGTTTTCTTTTTGTTTTCATCCCTTTTTTTGGGGGGTGGTTGAAAGGGTAAAGCTGGGTTCTCATGTGTACGTAAATGGAAACGGTAACGGAAACGTCAAAGAGTTTTCAAGTAGTGAAATAGAAAGAATGTTTCCGTACGCCGTTTCCGTACACATGGAAACACTCTCACTTTTTACTATATGAGGGATTTTTTGCCGTTTCCGTTTCCGTACGCATGAGAACCCAGCTTAAGGTGCAAGGTTAGGGATTCGATACGATTTAGGGTTGAGAATAAGAACAGGGTTAGGGATAGGTAACACTCGCCCCTAGCGTAAAACGTCTAGGGTCCCCACGTACAAGTCACAAAAGCCTTCCAAGAAAAAAATCCTTTATGACCGCTTTCCATCGAGATTTGTCATTCTCTGCAGAGCTAGAGACCAAATGTGGCTGACGATTTCTCTTGGCGAGGATCTTGCCTGTCACAACCCGTACGCCTGTTGTCTGGGGCTGAAATCTATACAGTCATGCATTGTCAAGACAGGCAATGTGTGACAAAAGCTGTTGATAGAAAATGTTGTCCAACTTTACATTCGCGCCATGTAAAAGTTGCGATTCGAATTTGAACTTTTCCTGGGAGAAAATCGCCAAGCTTTCTACCCATCATATTTTCATCATTTGATTTATCATACTGTTGGTTATCGTCACTGGTCTGGTCCACAGCATCCGCTCCGCTGTAGTTACGGAAAATGACGTATGAAAATATCTCTTTGCCTCTATAGCGGTGAGGAGCGGAACGGAACGGATGCTGTGGACATGTATACAGAAGCAAAGAGTGTTTCACTTCTTCATACGTCATTTTCCCGTAAAAATTAGCGGAGCGGAACGGATGCAGTCGACAAGGCCACTTAGTGCCTATCTTCCCTACTGTTACTTTGTGTTGGTTAACAATTTCCTCGTTCTTCGGACACTTACGCCTCAACCGGTCGTCATAGTGACAAGAACAGTAACTCCGAGGATTCAGAAATGAGTGATAATTAACCATAACAGTCCATCTGGAGAAATTTAGGTTTGATGAATCGCCCATTCCCTGTGTTATTTCACAGGTTAGAGAGAGAAACGCTTTTGTCCTGAATCAAAATTGTTGACCACGACCTGCCGTCACAGTCTCAGATTGTCGCGACCTTAAGTTCTTGTTTGTCCCGACTCCACTTTCTGCACAACTGAGAATTCGACGTTAAACGTTTGCTGTTTTAGAAGGATTTAGAATAAATCGGAACTGTGAAACAGCTTGATAAGCGCCACAAAGCATTTTAAACATGTGTCAGTCAAAGTGGGCATTTTTATACCTTTTCTACATACTAAAAGATCTCCACTTTTTTTGTTTGTTTTTTTTTTCAGAGAATGGAGTTAGAACAAAGAAAAACCACGGTCTCGTTATGTCAGTATACATATGTATAATCATTGTCACAGTAAGCCAAGGGGTATCATGTCATATCTGGGCTCCAATCACATAGATAACGCCCGATCTTCACCGTGCCTGGAGTTAGATAGCGCTATCGGGTACAGAGGGGCAAAAAATGTATTTTCACTACCTGAGGCCGAGGGTCCTGAGGGCTTTGAAATGCTTATCACGAAGGGAATGATGGGGGGGGGGGTAGAGGGTAAAAGAGGGGAGTGGAAAAATTAACCAGAATATATTGAAGTGGGCGACAAATGGGTGGAGATAGTGCTTGGGGGGGGGAGGGGGGGGGCTGCCAAAATTTGCTGAGATAGTCCATGATTTTAGAAAGCACATGCTCCGATACTGCAAATGAATCAGCATTAAGATCTCTGAACTATATAATTAATTGCCAAAGTAATTAAAATGCACTACTGTCTCCGTTGCCATGGTGTAGGAGATATCATGATCTGAGAATGATGAACATAAATACGTATTACAGCTTTGTATGTAGATCTATTCAACAGATATGCCATTTCTCGAAATTATTTCCACTGAGCGCTAGCCATTTCCCATAGCATCATCCAAGTATTCCTTGCTGGTATGTGGATGACTAGGCAATTTCAAAGGTGTTAGAAACGATACTATATTAAACGCATGACCGTCATTAAAATTTCAAATTACGATTCTTGAGTCACGAGTTTGGGTCATAGACAGAAAATGTCTTCCCACACAAATGCCTATGTCGGTAAGCTTTAGTTTCGAGAAGTAAGATGCAAATGAGCCCCCAACTGGGTTGAGGTCTAATAATATTTTCCTAAGATTCTAGCCATACTGATAGGTTATTTCACCTCAGTGAGTCCAATTTGTCTTCAACTGAGGTCTGGTCAAAGTTTCTAACATTAATACTTCATGCTGTGTAAAACCGCTAGTCATGATGAGCAATTTATTACCCAATATTGGCAGCTTGCCGCGTCTGTTCTACAATGTTCTACGGGGCAACGTTACAAGCCCCGACTATGTCATCGCTCTCAAATGACAGGTCAGGGCAAGTCACGTGATAACAACAAACACTGACGTCGGTCTGTTTATATACCAGTGGAAACTTCCATTGAGGAGAAAAGAGGCCCTTAGGTGCAGCCCTTATGTTAGCTATGCACCAAACTTGACTCTGTGCCAAAATGTTACACGCCCTTGTTTGTTGTGTACACATGGGCGTCGCACGAATCTAATACCGTGCTACCGTCTCGATGGGTCTCCCGGCGAAACCAGCCTATCTACACTCGGTTTCAGTATCACTACAGGCGGCTTATTGAGTTTTTCGCTATGAGATTCTGAGACGCGGTGGCGAAGCTGGGAAAATGGTTTGAAATAATCTGTAGTTTCCTTCATTGGCTGGTAACTAGCCAGTTTTGTTGCTGCACTCAACAAACCCCCTTCCTCCACCTTTGTAATTCTAACCTGTACACAACACCCCACCCCCTCCTCCACCTTTGTAATTCTAACCTGTACACAACACCCCCCCCCTCCTCCACCTTTGTAATTCTAACCTGTACACAACACCCCCCCCCCCTCCCTTTCTGTGTTTTCACGAATTTTTTTACTAACCCGGATCAATTGCCAAAGAAGGAAAGGTAAAAGTCTGAACACCATACATGTCTATTTACTTAAGATGTACGTCATTTTTATGGAGATTTCAGCGCTTTGTGTGAGTGTTTCAGCATTATGGATCACGTTAATGACGTTTGTTTGCCACGTCAAAAATCCATGGAGTTTTGAAAAGAAAGATTGTTTCCATGTGCACATTATTAACTCTTTGTGTACCAATACCCGATAGATCGGTTCTTCCGCTGGTCACGTTTGTGCCAATCACCGATGTATCGGTGCACAAGAATGCTAGGCTGGCTATTTTGTTTCGTGAAGAAAGAAAGTCCACTTTCTATTCATAAATTTTAATATTGCTGTAGTTAGTCTTCATTCATCTCCCCCAGTGCGTTCTTTCTCTTGACAAATGTCGAAAAATTCATGCCACACAAAGAGTTAATTTGCATTTCACTATTTGGAGGTTGTTTTTTTTCGTACAATACATGATTATGAAACCCCAACTTCAGCCTTCTAAACTAGTTAGATCTAGTTCCCGTTTATGTTTCCTTGCCTTTCTTCTTCTTCTTCTTCTTCTTGAGACTGAAGCAGCGATGATCCTTCTTAAAGACCTTTCTACACTGGTAGGTTTTAGGAATAGAAAAGAGGAATGGGGGACTGTGCGGGAAGAACTTTCCTGGCTTTCCGTCTTTTGTTTTCTGATTTCCCCCTTTCGAAACGCTGTTTGTTTACACTGGTCCGTTTTGTGAATGAGAAACCATGCGCATCCTTTGTTTTGATCATGTTTCGAAGGTGGAAATCGAAAAGCAAAAGTTGGAAAGCCAGAAGAGTTCTTCCCACACAGTCCCTCATTCCTTTTTTCTATTCCGTCAGGTCCATTTTATACCACTGAACCACTAATAGGCCTGCAACATACAACTACCACCACTTTTGAAATAGACAAGCCGTACTCCTGCAGGCTTTCCCGTCTACACCGCCACAGTACGGAAACGATTATATAACATAAACAAAAGTTTACAGCAGATACAGTAACATTTCACGTGCCCCCCCCCCCCCACTCCCCCCTCTTTTTTTGTGTTTAATTTCAATTTCTTGATGACCAAAAAGAAACTTTCTTTCTTTGTTCAGTTTCCGTTTGTTCCGATGACCAATAAGAAACTTTCTTTCTTTGTTCAGTTTCCGTTTGTTCCGATGACCAATAAGAAACTTTCTTTCTTTGTTCAGTTTCCGTTTGTTCCGATGACCAATAAGAAACTTTCTTTCTTTGTTCAGTTTCCGTTTGTTCCGATGACCAATAAGAAACTGTCTTTCTTTGTTCAGTTTCCGTTTGTTCCGATGACCAATAAGAAACTTTCTTTCTTTGTTCAGTTTCCGTTTGTTCCGATGACCAATAAGAAACTTTCTTTCTTTGTTCAGTTTCCGTTTGTTCCGATGGCCAATAAGAAACTTTCTTTCTTTGTTCAGTTTCCATTACTCTGAGGACCTAAACAAACTGTGGTACATGTAGCTCGTACATATCTTAATAATTACACCCCAGATAGAAAGACATGGTACATTTCCTTCTATACGATGATATGCCCGTATGTCTTAACACGGCTGTTAATGACGTTTCTGTCTCCTGTATCCACCCAAGTCACCCTTTTTGACATGATGCAAAAAAACCCGCCTCACTACTACAAATTTGTTCACGTGTTGCTCTTTTCTCAAGCCAAACTCAACACAATCCATTTGCATAGTTATCGTCGCCTTAGAAGGAAAAGGTTCTAACTCCTTTCCGTCAACTTTTGAGAAATCAACGATTAAAGTCTCATGTACTCATAGGTTTTAGAGCAAAGAATTTTTTTTCTTTTTAGTAATACTTACAAATTACACACCGAATCTGTTCGATACTTTGACACACAATGGCGAAGGCCTTAGAAGTAGTGTGTAGTGTGTAACTCAGTTCAGTCAAAAAGTGCAGATAGAACCTTGTCATTCTAGAAGGGACGAGTTACAGCATGAGTAACTATGTCAATAGAACAGAGCGCGGCACTCTCTTTCCCCACTCGGGGTTGGATCCCATTTTGAAAATTTCAAAACAAATTGAAAGTACCCATGGAAATCAAACGACCAATCTGGTGAGAGAGAAATCAGATTGGACGGCTGCGGGGGGGGGGGGTGAAGGAAAAGGGAGTGGGAAGGTGGGGGATAGGGAAGTACATGAATAGTCCAGGTACAGATCACCCCATTAAAATGAAATAAATATTTTCATGCCACAAAAGCTCTACATAACCAGTGAACCCGACCAGACTTTGACAAGGCCAAGACTATAAATGGCACACTACTCTGTATTTTTGAACCTCCACTGTCCCGAAATATTTCTGCTCCATCCTAGATTTTGCACGAAAGGTCGCTGGACCTCGTGATACTGACTCGTGCTGCGGAGAATGACGAAGTTTTTCATCTGGCAATGATTTTGAAATTATGAACAAGCAGGCTTATCTAAACGTGCGTTGATTTTTTTTTCAACAAAGACTTTAATTTATTAAGATCTGCCTTTGATAATTATTATTATGACGAATAGACGGTATTTTTTACTCCCGCACTAACCAGTTTCCATCAGCTGACTAGTTGGATGATGACGTCATGATGTTGGGTTTCACTGACATTCAACAAGTCGGCCGATGCGCGAGGTCTCATTGAAACTCAATGTCGTGACGTCACTATCCAACTACTTAGAGTACCAAAATCGCCTTGATGCTCATCCAGGCTAATGATTTTCAAATGCGGTGGAATACCTCGCCTTTGTACGTTCGGACACTCAGCATGTTCCACGCTTTCACAAAATATTTCCACTCAGCCATTTCCTATTTCCTGTTGTTATAAGTACGTACACATCCGAAGGGTTTTGCGCTAGGGACAGGTAGGTACCTATTCCTAAACGCGTCCTTATCCTCAACCTTAAATCTTATCAAATCCCTAAACCTGCCCCTTACCCTTTCAACCAAAAAACAGGAGGAAAACAACAAGAAAATCTGGAAGAATAATTAATCATAATTAATTAAGGCTGCCGTTAGGAGTATTTCGGGAGGAGCTCTCTCGCTCTGGAGTCACCAAAGGCTTTAAAATACGTATCCCTAGCACACAAAAATTTGGGGGACGTACATACTTGTAATAACATTCTTCCCTATTTCATCATCAGCATAATCTTCGCCAAGTAATGAATGACTATGTGTATTAAAAAGGATTAGTCACGATAGGGCATCACATGCATGTCTTTGAAAGCACGATTGAAGGATCACGAGTTTGCTCCACAGGACAAATCAAGAGAACTGATATAAAACAATACAGATGATTATGTGTTGTCATTGTGAAGTACAGGATAACTATCTATGTCCTTGTCTTCCAAGGAGTGCCGAAGTCCTATTGTTTTCACGACACTTAATGGACGTGATAAAAACTTAGCGAGAGAATCAGGAAATCAACGAAACAATTACAAGTAGTCCCTTGCCCAACCAACCGATTCTATTCGCCTCCACAACTAAATGACCGTATAGCCAGCCCTGATGAGAGGTTTGAGAGACAATAATTGGTGTCTTTTGATCTTATTGTAAAAACTGTCAGTGGCGGCAATAATTCAGTATGGTGACAATTCAGTGAGGACAGGTTGGTACAGAGGCAAGGTGCTCGTTTTTCATGCCGAAGGTACCCGGTTCGATCCCCGGTCAGTGCAGGCATGTTGGAGTTTCTTGTGTGGTGTTTTTTTTTGGGGGGTGGGGTGGGGGGGGGGGGGGATTTCCTGCCCCTGATCCTATGCTAGGTAGGAACGAGCACCTAGTCTTCTCGGATAAGGGCTAAAAACTCGGAGGGCCCGTGTGCACGTTCCTCACGTTAAAGATGACTTGGCAGTTGAAAGTCGAGAAGAGCAGGCCGAGCAAGGCCGCTGCCCGGGCAAAATTCTAAGAAACTAACTCTTACCTGAAAACCGCACAGAAAGAAGAAGAAGAAAAATAAAACCAAGAAAAGTGAGGTGTAAATGCCAAGTGTAGTGGAACATCCTAAGATAAAGAGCTCAAACACACAATTCGGTGTGGTGCAATTTTGAGCTAAAGTTTGGTTGTTTTTTTATCTTGCTATAGTTGCTTAATTAACAGTTTAAAAAATTAAGAATTTAATTTTCTCAAATGTCAACCACACTGATTGAATCTAACCCAATCGATTTTGTATCGATCTATAGATGGTGTTTATTTGGGTTTCAGGCATTTATGTTTAAAAGTTCTAAAAAATGTAAAATACAATGATCTGTTTTTGTGCTCCCTTTGACAGGCACATCCCCACGGGGAGGCTGTATATGACGAGCGTTCAGTCTGGTGCGCCGTGTCCTTTCACGCATGAATTCTGAAAAAAAAGACGGATGGGTGATTATGGAAAATTGTTTGGATCGGGCGGGGAGGGGGAGGAGAGGGGGGGGAGGAAGGGGGGGGGGAAGAGAGAAGGATGGGAACCCAGGTTTATCCCGGAGAATGCCCGGGTACCTCATCCAGTGTATTGATAAAATTGCAATATTTGTTTTCCTGTTACGCCATGATGCATGTTGAAATAGTTTGGACAGATATCGAAATACTGAGACATGTTTTGTTTATTTTATATATTTTTAGCATATTTTAGTAATTTTTAGCACTGGGCATGGATTTGACGTGTAACAAAAAAAATATGGCATTTATCTTTGACATGGCCTGATGTTCATGACAGTTTATACTTGTGAAATGGTGAGCTTGTTTGACTGTACATGTAAATATTTCAAAACGGAGTTTTCCAAGTCATGTAGTATGTGCTCCTGACTCACGACTCGGTCATATGGGATCATGTGTGTGTGTGAGAGTGTGCGCACGCGAGCTCATATGTGTGCCCATGTTTGTGAAATAGCTTACATGCCATGTCAAACCGCTGTCGAAACTAAGTTGGTGTAAATAATAATTACAGTCCAATCCACTTATCTCGACATGGCTTTTCTCGACATTCTGGGTAATTCGACACAATTTTTAAGTCCCAACCTGTTCCTTCTCTAATGCTAATAAATATTTCCCCATAACCCGACAAGTTATTCCATTCTTTCCTCTTATATCGACACATTTTCTCCCCGACCGCGGCAAAATAAGTGCACTAGATCTACTGCTGTGCTACCAAAAATGCCCATGCAACTCCCCGCAATAAGACCTCTTTATTTCTTTTTGTGGTGCTGGCGGGGAGGGGTAGGAGAGGGGATGTGTGGACACAGAGGATGACCTTTGGTTTCAGTAACACGAGTGTGGAGTATTGCATAAGCGTACGGCAGTAAAAGTACAAAGTACTAGTGGATTGAGTAAATTTTTTTCCCCACAAAACATTCGTGCACCGTTGATACTAGGCCTTGACCTAGATCTCTCGAGTAACTACGCGTATTGTGTGTGTATTGGTATCATCACTTCTTCTGAAGAAACAGTCAGGTCAAGATTAAAAAAAAAAGTAAAGCACTGCGCATTTGATAGCTTCGGCATTTCGCCGATACCGGCAAATGTTTGCCATGCAATTGCTCCCGCACAACAGTGATATTGGAGGAACGGGTGACAATATGCCGATAATTAGAAGAAAAAGGGACATAACTGCGTTATTTATTGAACACTTCCCATTATGGTGGTGTTAGATTCCCCCCCCCCCTTTTTTTTTCTCTCTTCCACCACTAATCTGCTATTTTGACTTTCTCTTTACTCGACACAAGTCAGACGGTCCCACTGATGTCGAGATATTAGGATTGCACTGTATATAGGTTGAAAGCGCATGACGTCACAGAGTTTTTGTTTTTGTACTTCCACCAAACAAGATAGCCGATGGATCAGCTGATGAGTGTAACTTCGAGATGTGTCTAAGCAGTTAAAATGTCTGCTGGTTTCATTGCAGTTGACTGTTGTGACAGGGGTGGAAAGGATGGTTCCAAGCTGGTCAGATTCCCTACCATCCGTGTAAACAAGAGAAAGGAAGTGAAAGAATTGACCGAACGTCTCCCATGTGCGTATACACACGTGTCATTGTTTACAGTAGTGAACTCGCCGATTGGTTCGCGACGCCTTAAGTGGGTCCGGACAGACAAGATGGTGGATATGCGCATTCTACCTATAGTGCCCAAAATACATAGTAACACTGGAATATTGCCTTAAAAAACACAGCTTTTTCCCTTTGCGGGCCAAGTCAAAGAAATAATACTTCTACGCCAAGTACAAACGGTTTGGGACATAAGAAGCGGTGGGAGATTTGGGGCTTGGGACACTTATTTTTTTTACACGACAGGGTAATTTCTACACACAAAAAAACGAAGAAATACCTTATGACAACTAACGAAACAGGAACACGGTATGAATGGAAGACATCACGTAAACCGGAAACCTTGGGGAAATCCGTGGATACAGGATGCAAAATGGCTTTTCAGCCTCGAGGGCCATAATTATAGCCAAACTTTCCATATCGTGATGCGTTCTTCCTGCTTTCGTAAACTGTCAATATTTACATGTGGGTTAGTTTAGTTATAGAAAGCTTTTCAATGATGGCTGTGATTTTTGTTATTTTATTTTCATTATTATCATTATGTAAAAGAGTGTTTGACTCGCAGAGTGGATAGGGAATCTGCCGTGTTTTGACAGAAGATAGCACACTCAAAAAACAAAATATTACAATAGATACATAAAAACTTCACATTGGGCCGTTTTTAATCTTTCTTCAATTTCTTTTTTATTTTGATCAAAAGAAACTGTATCTGTATATTAGTAATAATTATGAGCAGCACAAACGCAAAATCTAAGTCGAAATATTGGACATATTTTATTCTAAAAAATGATGTTCAAATGTGGATTTAACATAAACTGATGAATACGGTCTTTTTCAAGAACAAGACCGAAAAGTCCACCGATATGAAACATTATGATTAACTTCCTCCATACTGACGTCAAATGTCGACAATTTGGACTTAGTCATAGTCAGCACATTGTTCATTGACATAGTCATCTTCATCATCAGGACCATCATCAGCGAAAGACAAAAAAAAACGTTATTGTCAATTTATAGAGCTCTAGAGACATAGTTCGCCCCCTTAAAATAGCAATGTTCTATGTCCACACAATAATTATACAGACCGTCTCCATTGTGTGTCAATGTATTAAGCGGATCTGGTGTGGAAATCGTGTGTATTACTAAAAAGAAAAAAAAACACGAGTGGTATCACTGAAACCAAAGAAGACATGAAACTTCAATCATCAATCTCTCAGAAGTGGACGGAAGGGAATTAGAATCCTGTCATTCTGACCTCTCTCGTCCACAGAATCCGCTCCGCTCCCCCCTTTTTAATTTTTTTACGGACAATGTTTTGCCTCTGTACCCGTATCTACAGTATCCGTTCAGCCTCACTCATCACCGCGATTTTCCGTAAAATATAGCGGAGAGGTTGTTGTGGTCAAGAACAGGAAGGGGACGATTTGATCAACATCGCCAAAGTAGCAGAGATAAGACTTGGTACCTAACGGGATTCTGCAATACGTGTAGTGTTATTGTATGTATGCTGTACTGAACACTAACGTGCAATAGTTAATCAGTGTTTATTGACTGGCGTTCGGTTCCGCTTGGCTGGCAATGTCTCTCACGTCCCAAAAGACAGCAAAATCCCAATTGTGATTGACGTGAGACACTACTGAAAGTCTCTTGAAAAAATATCGATTTCTTTCTAGATTTTAAATCTGGGGCATTTCCACTCTGGCCGTAAAATTTGTTATGTTTTCGAGTTAAGTTCATCAAAAATAGCATCAAAACAGACGTCATGATCGTCACACTTGATACAAAAACAATAACAAAAAAGTATGCTGTTGTGTTGCGCCAATCCCCTTAAATTCACTTTCGTGATATTTGTAGAATAAAATGTGCAATGTTAATGTAGTTACGACTATGTACACCCCTTCCCCATTTATTATTTTTTTTGCGCTAGGGGTACTATTTCAAAACCTTTTGTGACTCCAGGGGTAGGGAGCTCATCCAGAAATACTCCTAACAACAGCTTTAATTAATTATTCTTTCATATTTTCTTTTTGTTTTGATCCAGTTTTGTTGTTGTTGTTGTTGTTGTTGAAAGGGTAGGGGGCAGGGTTGGGGATTCGATAAGATTTAGGGTTGAGGAGGATAAGGACGGGGTAAGGGATACGTACGTACACTTAGGCGCCCCTAGCTCAAACGCTTGGGGTGTGTACGTACTTATAACAAGAGCCTGAAATGTGCTCTGTTTTTCTATGTGGGCTATAATTTTGTACGATTAATAGCTTCTTTTGGTCATCAAAAAGAGGAAACTCACTAAAGAATAAATCGTGGCTCCACGGAAACTGTTTTGTTTTGTATGTGTGTCTCCTGTAGAATTTTGATTTTCGAGTATGCTGTGTTTTTCCGCAGTACAGCATTGTGCGTCAGAACAAAATTCACAGCCATGTCATTTCTCCTTCCGTGTTTTTTTTTTATTCAGTTTAACTGTTTTGGCTTTGGCCAGTGGCTCAGACAGCAATAGGGATTTCCATCCTTCCTTCTCCCGCAGGTTTGTTGTGCATCACACACTGGTACTTCTTCTTCTTTTTGTCCGTATGTCTGTTTTGGGTTTATTTATGTCATAGGAACACCCGTTTCTCACTTTCTCTCTTCTCTGTCCATCTGTCTATCTCCGTGTCTTAGAGCTTATAATTTATACCTTTATTTTCATTCTCTTGCTCATTATCTATCTATCTATCTATCTATCTATCTATCTATCTATCTATCTATCTATCTATCTATCTATCTATCTATCTATCTATCTATCTATCTATCTATCTATCTATCTATCTATCTATCTATCTACCTATCTACCTATCTACCTATCTACCTATCTGTCTATCTATCTATCTATCTATCTATCTATCTATCTATCTATCTATCTATCTATCTATCTATCTTATCTATCTATCTATCTATCTATCTATCTATCTATCTATCTATCTATCTATCTATCTATCTATCTATCTATCTACCTATCTATCTATCTATCTATCTATCTATCTATCTATCTATCTACCTATCTGTCTATCTATCTATCTATCTATCTATCTATCTATCTATCTATCTATCTATCTATCTATCTATCTATCTATCTATCTATCTATTTATCTATCTATCTATCTATCTATCTATCTATCTATCTATCTATCTATCCATCTATCTATCTTTCTGTGTCTGTCTGTCTGACTGTCAGTCCCGCACCCTCTTTTGAAATGGATTACCCGAATTTCATGAATGAATGTCGTGGTAACCTTGCCAGTCGCTAACAGGTTTTGTTGAAATTCCGGGCGAACTGAATATTTTTGGATCTTTTGAAAACAATCCTGTTTAAAAAGTGATATACAAAAGTGGTGCAGCGCGTTCTAACCTGTTTTATTAACAGGATTCAAGTAAACCTATTCAAATCTGAATGAACAGTCACGCATCACAAAACTTCAACTGTATTTTCCCACGACATACACGTAAACACAGATTTTCACCTTGTCATGTTTATAAGAAACCCATCCCAGACTGAAAAAGAGGATCTACACGACAGTTCATTTCACCGGAAATGACACGTCAGTAACTCATTCAATAAATTTAGTCAATGAATCAGCGACTTGGCGATATTTCTAGCTGCGTTCGTAGAATAAAGAAGTCATACCACGACATACGCAGTAAGGGTATCTCCTGCCAAAATACGCCCGCCCGGTGCCAACATAATTTAATGAACAAAATAATATTGGTACAGATCGGTGAATGTTATGAAAGCTGGTGGATTTCAAGTTTCGCAACAATAGTGATACTCATAAAAATAAATAGTCACTATTGTAAAACGTGTATTATTTACTAAATGTTTTGTATTTTATGATAAACACTCATTGTACCGGCCTGTCTTGAACTCTATAGATATACATTAGTATACTTTAGAAACACCGTAATTACAAAGAGAAAGGGTTTCCTTCACACAGTTTAGAATTTCCTGTTGTGTTGTGGTTGTGGTTGTTGCTGTTGCTGTTGTTGTTGTTGTTTCCTTTCTTAACTGACCAAAACAGTACCTGGGATTTTGTTTACATGAGCGTGTATTATAGGCCTATGTGCAATGGGACACGTTTTCTATTTAAAATCGAGCACAGTTAATGAGAAATAAGTTGGAAACTATCTCAGTTTCGGCAAACATATTAATATCCCGATGTGGCAATTGTAGAAGGTGGGGAATTTACCTAGAATTACCCAAATTTTAACAGGTTGTTTCAGTTCACTGTGACGTCTGTGCTTTTTTTTAAAACATCGGATTGTTATAGAAGAGGATTTTCATATCTGTGTTAGCTGACTTCCCTGTCTGATACTGAATCATCACCATTATCACCACATCATCACCATCTTCATTTTTATCATATCTTCATTCATAATCAAATGTTTAAAATGACATGACTTGTGGTATCAACTTCCAAAACCCAAAACAAACAGTCATCTGACCATAATCAAATTTCCTTGAGGAAAGTTACCTTACTAATAATAATAACAAATAATAATAATGATAATAGCATACAACAACAGTAATAATGATAACAATAATCATGGTAATAATAAATAAACACGTACACCTTCAATATATCTGCATCCAAGATGAAAACAATTCTGTTTCTTGAAACACGCTACAGTCTTTGACTAAATTCCATTTTCAGTCACAGCTTTGACACGCCCAGTCCTTGCCAGCGATTAGTATCATTGTTTTGTCATAATAAAAATGAACTAGAAAAATAACGTTTCATAATTATTATATTTTTTCGTATTAATCCCATTTGGGAAACTTGCCTTAGTGTCATTGTAGTCCAGTTAGTGTCAATGCAGTCCCGTTTAATGTTATAACTAGTTACTCCAAAAGGCACAGTTTTTATTTAGACTGAAATGCCTTATGCATAATAAACAGTTTGATTGTTATAAAAGGCGAGATTGCTAGGAGGGCCATCCACAAAATTTAACAGGGTGTAAAGATAGATTTAATTTTAATTTTGTCTAATGAAAGGGTATATTTTGGTGGCAACTGACAGCACGCCTTAATAATTATGTACGTAATAATGTGAGAATGTTTGCTTTTAATGAATGAATGACGTGCGAGGGCGTGAACAGTGCGAATGACTTTTGAAATTCAGCAGCATGAGTTTACAGTTTTCTCAATAGCATTTAGTGCCCATTATGGAAGTTAGTGCCAGTACAGTTAGATATAACAATATCACTTCTATACAAAGCAAAGCTTTCGTGGCGGGGAGGCCTATGAAAAGTCATTCATGCACGGGGTTGCGTCACCGGTTTGTTTACAAACATTCCAACCACCTCCCCGCCCCTTCACTTCAGTGTGTTGCACTCAACCACAACAAACGGTGGCGAGCTATAGACGACTCATAATCAGGCCTTACTCATCTCAACCTGTTCGTGAGGATGACGAAGTCTCCCACCCTCTCGTGACGTTCTTGGCACGAAGTTCCATTTCGTGTAGAGTTGGAATTTTGATGACCCGAAAACCACACTGATCCACTAGTGGCATTGTCAGTACTAGAGATAGATCTAAATTAATTCCTGCACCGTCGCTTTACTCAGGCTTACTTCGCAGCACCATGAACGTGGCTGGGACAAGACGGGTCCAGGGTACAAACGTGGCATTCTAAAGATAGCTTCTCAATCGATGTAGTTTGGCTGCTTGCCAAACGCAACCCGTAGGCGGCAAAAGGTAAAACGCCCAAGCTTCAATACTCTCCTAGCCGCGTCGAGACAAGAGTGCAAGCTCCTTCATTCGCCTTTCTGGGGAACTATAATTCACATGACTTTTTGTTCATCTATCCCCTCTCCCTCCCCACCTCTCGTCCCGAGGAACTCAGACATACCATAAACATTGGGAGAGTATTTCAAGCGACCTTTGTAACGAGAGGCATGCAAAGGAAGGGCGAGGCATGAAATGATAATATGTACAATATTTTTGTTATAGACATGTATGAGGTTTTCACATGTGCATCAAAACAAAGAGACACGGAGAGCAAAATGTCATTACTATCCTCGATCTCTTCATCTGCTTCTTCTTCCTATTCTAATGGTCAGAAAGATAGATAGGCAGGACAGACAGACAGATAGATAGATAGATAGATAGATAGATAGATAGATAGATAGATAGATAGATAGATAGATAGCTAGACAGACAGACAGAGACAGACAGATAGATAGATAGATAGATAGATAGATAGATAGATAGATAGATAGATAGATAGATAGATAGATAGACAGACAGACAGACAGACAGACAGACAGGTAGATAGATAGATAGATAGATAGATAGATAGATAGATAGATAGATAGATAGATAGATAGATACATACATACATACATACATACATACATACATACATACATACATACATACATACATACATACATACATACATACATACATATCAAATTTGTTTATTTTCATTAAATACATGTCAAATGTACCCGTACAATATCTTATTGGAAAAATAATACTTCACGTTGTACAGAAGCGGAAATACATGCTATGGTCCCTTTCATTCTTGCTCTCCAAATCTTCTTCTCTGGTAAAATATTAGAGTTAATACAATATTATTTCACTTTATGCTAAACTACCTCTGTCGTACTTTCTTGCTCTCAGCTTCCATACGTTAAAAGAGCCTATGCCACTGCTAACTCTGCAGTATTTTGCTATAAATTTTGCTTCAATTTTACTGAGGCCAAGTTTACATAGTCCACTTTTTACTCTCTTGTGGACGTGACCTAATGATATCCTAGTGAATTAATTTCCAGACACAAGGGATAGTATTTATCAAATTTCGACTGATAGCATGTACATACATACATACATACATACTTCGAGAATTTTATTGACTATATGATTTTTCACATGCAATGAACAATCCAATTGCATAATCACATATTCAACATAATATATCAGCTTACAAGCATACCAACAACTTAAATAGTGTAATACAATGAAACTGTATAATAGTAATATAGTGTATGGAGTAACCAACATGCATACATACATACATGCATACACACATACATACACACATACATACATATACATACATATATACACACATACATACATACATACATATACATACATACATGCATATAAAGCAGTCCTTTAAAATTTTATCCTATTTTTTTCTTGCTCAGCCTGTAGCTTAAATAAATAGAATAGTGCATTTACATTTTGTAAAGCGTCACCAAGTGAAAACAAAAGAACGAATGAATTACTCGCTCGATATTTATTAGCAACAAATCAAGCAGTCGTCCCACAATAAAAGTGAAACAATATATTAATATTCAGACTGTTGCTATTTGGAACCATAAATCTGTGATTTAATTACATTTCTCAAACTTTATTCCTGGAAAGATACACATACAGTAATTCCTGTTCTAAGTTGAGGTCGCCATCACAAATGGGTGATTCTGAGAACCCAGGTAAACAACAACAACAACAACAGGAACAAAGCGTTGTTTTTATGCACATTCACACTATGGAGGTATCCCAGTAGAAGGATGGACGCAGAGTGTGCCGGGGATGAACAAACGAACTGATAAAAGTCTGTATCATTCTCACATTCTTAATAAAATAGTTGGTGGAGCAAGCAATAGCATACGGAATTTGCTCTCAAGAAATTTAGATCTAGTGTTTGTTTTCTTTTTTCTTGTTTTTGGTCATACTTTACACATATGTGTATTTCATATATACGTACAATCTAAATCTTAAATACAACAAAAGAATTTGGATATAAATCCACGTAGGCAACATGATATTATAGCCACTGCCTTCTTGTTATACTACTAACTGCCCAAATGCAGAGACTTAACAGTGGACACAGAAGATGCAGAAACATTTAGATTGCAGAAGAAAGCAGCAAAATGTAGATCCCATTAACCGAACATTTTGATGGACAGAGACACATAAACTCTTAAATTGCATGAAAAGTACGGTTTTCGATGGAAAGACTGTACAGTACGATTGAAAATTTATTGTGACAATAATTTTATTACAACAGCAACAACCAAGAACAAGGGAAGGCGGGAAAAAATATCTTGGAAGCTTGTCAAAATATCGACCTGGCGTACGTGACTGAATGCGGGAGGAGAGAATGATCACAACATTAGAGGACTTTTACAGAGGGGTGAAAATTCGGCATAGTTTTTCATCATTAAAATTGGCAGTATTTGAGGTAGTATTGAAAATAGTTATTTATTAATAGAACACTGAAAATACGCAATTTAATTAGTCAAAATCATTTATGGTTACACAAATTTACCCCCGTGACTATGGTTATCATGTTAATTCATGAATCACGAAGTTTCATTCTCTCCTAACATTTCATTGGTCGAGAGCTCACAATAGAGGTCATGTGACCAGGTATGAACGGAGATTCACGTGAAGCGGGAATGGATTTGGCCGGGCGCCAGGCTCATTTAGTATTCATCTGGAACAATCCACAATGTTTGGGTGTAAAAATAGTTTTCAAAACATTGTGAAATTAAATGTAAACTTTGATAAGCCGTCAAATTTGGTTCTTAAATTTAATTCCAACATTTTACTTGATTCATAATTATCATAACTACATATATTTTGTGAAAATTAAACAGAGGATTTTTCTAGAATATCCACAAACATGTCGTAGTGTTACAACGAGGCATATCCTGCAACCCCTATCACATGAATGGGTTTGGACCTGTCTGGATAAACGTCATTGAATATTTGCCAAGCGCTCGTGATTGGCCCACATCCCAGGACTATACAAGCAGGAACGAAACGTTGAATTGTCAGTTGTCGCTCCGGACCTAATCTGAGAAACACGAATTTCATAGTTAGCCTACAGTCTTACTGGATTGTTTTGTGTTCACCACTATCAAAGGACAGTTGTCAAAACTTGTGTTTATTACTTCTTGTTGATATTACGGACTTGTATTTCATCAGTCTCAGTGTTGGATCTACGGACTCAAAGCGACGGTAATTATTTCTCATAGCCAATTCAAGAACATTTGAATCACTTGTTTTACGCTACAGTACTTGTTTTCGCAAGCACATCCTAATCAACTGTTATGGCCATGTATCCAAACGCTACTCACGGTTACATGCCATTTGTCAAGCCAGCCCACAAGCGCCAGGCTGCTAAGAAGACCAAAATAGACAAAGCAGATCTTAAAGCCGCAAAGTCCGGGGACATGAAGACTTACAAAGTCACTCTCAGGGACAGAAACGGCTTCACGTATACATACATTATCCAGGCTGACACGACTTCAAAAAGCACGCCAGTCTTGTGTGAATCTCGAGTAGCCGCTCCAAAGAACTTGTCATCTTCTCTACCAAACATGGTGAGCCCCAGCCTGAGCAGTCCTGAGGCCAGACGTCACAACAGCTGCCTAGGCCTGGCTCAGGGAAAAGAAGATCTCACAAAAGTTGATGATGGCGAAAAGAAAGGTCTGTTCAACTCACTCATCAGCTACATCAAGAAGAAGACGAGCAGCAAATCCTCAAAATCCAAACAACAGGTTCCAGTGAGTTTAAAGTCAAAGAGGAAAACCAAGCCAATGTTCCCCAAGAAACGCCAAAGGACAATCTCCGCAATGTCAAACCTGGACCCCATCCAGGAGAGTCCAGAAGAGGATGAAGATGATGACTTTGACACTGATTCCTATACCCATGACTCCGGCAGCAGTGATGGCAGTGTGAGTGAGTCTTGATCAAAGGTCGAGTGGATTTGGTGGAGTGTTTGGGCATTTCTTTGAGCAGCATGTCCTTTGGCACTTCCACATCCTGCTGAATTTACCTCCCCGGGGAGGGGGGAAGTTGCTGCACCATCAATGCAACAACAACCATTTCAGGAGAGGGGGCAGCAGAAATCCACTACAGTCAGTAGTATCACCTCTGCAACAACTGCTTCATCTGCAAACAGCCTTGTTGCCACCTACACCCAATCCTTACTGGACAAGGATATGGGACTCTGGTCAGGTCTTCCTACAGCCTGACCCACCAGCCAACTGGCAGCAAGACAACTGGACATTTCCATCACAGAAAGACTCAGCCTTGTAATCTGCCCCAAGCTTCCTTTGCTAAAGTTGGACATCTGGTCACAGTGTTGATGGTTCTCTAAAAGAACTTGTGGACAAAAGACAATGTTTATTTCATCAGCTACAGCAGGAGCAACACGTGTATCTCCATCAACAGCCATTTACTATCATGGCATCAAGAAACATTTTTAGACTCAAAATTTCTGACAAGGACAATTTTTGGATTCTAAAGACATTTTAGTATTTTAGCAGGACTTAAATCAAACGAACATTTCGTTTCCAGCACATGGAGTTATTTCATTACCGACCAGAATGTTTGTCACTTCTACTCCACTTAACCAAGGACTTTGTATAACCAGCGTTGTGACGTGACAATTGGAAACTTGCCATTTCAACGACAGAAGCATTGACAATCAGAAAAAAACATTATAAGACGTATCATCACTGCCTTATACTGGCCGTCACCAGACTTGAAAACGACCAGCTGGATTTAAAAGACATTGTGTAAGAACTTTTCATTGAATTTAGGTATTTTAAAAAAGTCTAGAGTTGTGATGTTAAGTAAGAGAAAAAGAATTACTAGCAATCTGCTATCAGAAAAATCAACTGTTGAATTACTTACATAATCTTAAATTATTTATTTATTTATTGCCAACTTTGTGACCTTTCACAATCATGCTGATTGAAATATTTTCTTACTTTACGTTCAGTGTAACTGCTAGTCTAGCTATTATTTAGATTTCCTTTTCGTTTTTGGTACTTCTTCCTTTCTTCTAAACAGATGTATCTTAGAGAAATAGTCTACATCCATTGGTGTTTTCTTTATTTCACACAAAACTTCCTATTTTTATGTGAACAAATTGTTCTGAACATTCTTTAAATTGTAGGATTTTTTTTTCCCAAACAGTGTGCTTTTACTTTTACTACATGTATAACCCATTCCCTTGGCCATGCCATTCTCTGTGGTTCCACATTCCAATTCCACTTGCACAGTTTGACTTACCTGTTACATTCACTGGCACACTTGTACACACAGACCTTTGCACCTTTCCTTAACTTTAGTTGTCTGTCATTTATTTCAATGTTGTCTTTCTCTGTAGTACATGCCATATATGACTTTTTAGTTCGTAAGAATTATTTTAGCTGTTTTCTCAAGTATCATGCTCATCAAAACATCCAAGCAACGAAATGGTATTATTTGTTGTAATGTATTATATATTATATGTTGATTTTAAACAGAGAAAAGATAATTATTAATTTTGCGAATCATGATCATGATGATGATACTGATTTATTACTGCTTTTCAAGTCCATTGCAGTTATTGGTGATTTTACCAAGTTCAATGTAAATGTGGGAAACGGCTTTAAATTTCAAGTTAGGGTGTAAGATGGTTAGTCTCGCAACTTATTTATTTTTTTGCTAATTTGGTTGTACAATCTAGTCGAGGGCATTTTTTTTCTTTACCCTTCATTCCATGACTTTCAGTTGGATTCCAAAATTTGTGCAGTCTGAGACTGAAAGGTGCTTCTCTTTGTTGTTGGTAAATTTGGGGGCCATGAAATTTTGCTTTTTGATAGTTGTATTTGAAGTTGACAGCTTTGAGCTATGCAATTTGGGGGATTGGAAAATTTGGGTGTGTCAGGAATTGGTCAGTAAATCTTAAGTTTAAGTTTGGGAGGGGGGGGGGGTGGTAGGGTTGGAAAATTTGACCACCTTCCAATGTATTCTGGCAGCAATGTTGCCTGTGTGCGTGTGCTAAGACTGTAACTTATTGTTTTGCTATAGCCTACCTGTAGTGTTCTGTGAATAATGTACACTTAATATTTTGTGTGGCAGTATTTATGGACATGAATGTTATTGTTGGTATTAATTGGCTTTTGCAAACTGACTTAAGAGCATGGCTTGAAATAATGTGAAAATGTATTATTTATACGTGTTCGATGCATTGGGAAATGCTGGGTTGAATCAAATAGAAACGACCTGGCATAGGGTCATGAACGGCATGGTTTTGTTATCCAAGAAAGCTGTAACTGGGAAGGCGTAACCGGTTTACAAGCCGGCACACAAGCCTTCCGAGGTATTACGGTATTCGGCCTAGTTTGGCCGAGCAGCGCCCTTCGCGCCAGTAATTTTCCATCACGCAGTGAGCGTACCGTACCAAGGCCGCCCGGGCCGAGTCACGATCGATAAGTTCAAACCTCAGTCAGTGGATTGGCTGAGAGCGCCCTTGTGTGTGCCCCGCGCGCCCACGGATTGTTGGCAGCCGGCCAGAAACACCAGGCGTACATGCCAACGATTTCATCACCGCGCGCCCTGAAAATGGGCTTGACTCAAGCTAGGCGTCTCGCGGGGAAACAAGACCTGGCTTATTCACAGAGCTGGGGGGAGGAAAGGATTTGAAAAGGAAACAAAGATTTTGAGCTGGTGTCGGTATACGGCCTACATTTCCCAGTATTTCGAAGCGCGTGGTGTATGTCTGACTCAGGAAATGTGTTTGAATCATACAAGAAACCGGACTTTTTTTTGTTTTTCTCCATAGACAAATCATGAAAGCGTCAGAAAAATAAAATGTATAAAAATTCTACGAATGCCTGAAAGAAAAATTGGAAGAAAGAAAGTTTGAATGCCTTGGAGTGGATGTTTTTGAAAGTAATTTATTGGTACGATATGAAAACATAAGTGTGTTTTTTGAGAAAGAAACTTTGCTTGCGTGAGTTTGAACGCTAAAGTTATTTATTATGTCTGCAACATTACAATGCAATGTGATGTACAAAACAAACTTTGTTGGTGTTGACTCAAAAAGAAGAAATTAAATTTGCTATGAAATATATATGAAAAGATCTGACTTTTGTATTGCCTTCAGTGTCCTGTTGTGGTGAAGTTGAATGATATTGAAAGGCAGTGAAAACTGGATAATGAGGTTGGAGGGTGGAATTTCAGATGAGTTGCAGAAGGAGCTACTCAGTGATGATGATGATGATGATGATTTTTAAAGTAAGGGTGGTGAATGAAAATGGAGTTGGTGGAAGAACTTGAGAATTGAAGTGTTGGTGATAGAAATCTGGACTGGTGATGGCAGTGATGATGATGATGAGTACACAAATGATGATTTTAAAGTAAGGATGGTGAATGAAAATGGAGTTGGTGGAAGAACTTGGGAACTGAAGTCTTGGTGATAGATAAAATCTGGACTGCGGTGATGGGAGTTTGATGAAGATGGATGTGGTGGTGCAAAACAAGTTCATTTTCGGTTTTACATGTAGTTATAGGAAAATGGACACACACATACATACATGTATATATATGGCAAACAGAATGTTCACAAATTTGGCAAGGGATGGTGGCTGAGAATGAGATTGAGATATGGAGAGGAGAAGGAGATTGGTGGTAACAAAAATATTTACTTTTCAAATTATTCTATTAATTGAATGATAACAATTAACATAAACAACAGTAAAAGTGGAAGCACTGATCTACGACATAACAGTAACACAGGATTACAAGTAACACTTTTTATATTTATTACACAACCTTTGAAACAAACAAAAATACCGGTACATGTAATACATTTTTGTATAAAAATTTGCTTTCATCACATTTTCCATTATACAATGATGTTTATCGAGCTCTGACCAGTGTTCTGGGGGATTATTAGAAAATTGGAAATATTGAATATGAGATTTAACTATTTTAAGTCTTCTAAGTGTCAGAGAATAAAACAGAGTAAAACTACCAGAGCTGCATTTATGTAATGGTACAGAAATATACATGATACATGTATAATGTCATGAAATCTGTGTGAGTAATTAATCATCAAACACATAATTATATCCACACAGTCATTAATGGTATGCCAGGACTGGAGCTATGAATGGGAAAGAGAACAGAGAGTGACTTTCAGCAAATTTAGTCGTAATATACAGTATTTAATTAATTCGTGAGTAACCACCTCAACACGAACATTGTAC
Source organism: Onchidella celtica (assembly GCA_963931925.1). Lineage (NCBI taxonomy): Eukaryota > Metazoa > Mollusca > Gastropoda > Systellommatophora > Onchidiidae > Onchidella > Onchidella celtica. Next base: position 38,433,154 of record OZ007578.1, read on the forward strand.
AGTCGTGATGTAGTTTATACAGTACTGGCCATATGAGTCAGTCACTTCCGTGTAGACTGCCAGTGCCACTTGACCAGTAGCTGGGCTGAAAAATTCCCCCATTACATCAAAACATGTGAAGGTGAGATGTCAAGAGAGGGCCATGCCTGACTGTTGCACTGGTGAGCAGCATGATACTGATAGTGATACATGTACTAGTAGTGATACGACCACAGATAACGAAGTTCTTCTGGCTCACGGATCACGCTTTCTGCATTCACGTTGAGATTACAAAGGTGTGAGTTGCGACCACTTTTAGAACAGTACAATGCCACATACACTGTACATGTAATGCGTACACATTGAAATCCCAGGTTTTGAGCGTAACGATAATGTTTATCCCAAGCCTATCCAACACATTACATTATTTACATAAGTACTTGGTCTAATAAGTGTTGCTCGTTTCTGTTGGTTGTAAGATTTTGTCTCAATAGGGTGACTTTTTACATAACCAGTGTTTTACTTCACAATTACCCGGCCTTGTTTTACGTTTTCAACACGTGTTGTGGTTGTTCAATGATATACGGGATAGTTTTACGTTAAAAGTTTTTATAAAATATTAATGTTTCGTCCCTGCTAGCCCTATCTTCTCTCCGTATTTTTTTTTGTTACACTTTTCTTCTCTTCTCTTGGAAAGAGTGGAGTCATGGTGAGTTATCGTGACACTCCAGGGATGCTCACGCACGACACACGGGGGGTTCAAGTGCTGTTTTCCTCCGTGTCCCAGACACCACCAGGATGTAGTGTCACTGTCGTGGATCTCTCACTGTTAGTGTTGTTGTCGTTTGTTGCTGGTGCTTGGTGGTGACAGCCATCCCGTCCTCTCACATCATACAGTAAAAAAATAAAATAAAATAAAGGGGGGAGGGTGGGTATTTACTTCCGGGAAAATGTGCGCACACAAGTTGAATACTGACGTGAGTTCTTCCGAAGGAGAGGAAGAGAGAGAGAAAATTGTCAAACGCCTTAGGTTGTTTTCATTACAGTACATTCCGCAGAACATTTCGGAGGTGTGCTAGATCGGCCATCAAATATAAATACTGAGTCCATTGACCGCCTCCCTCAGACTCCTATTAATGCAGCTCTGGCCAAGCCATTCACAGCAAATGAGACCCGAACTGCCACAAATCAGATGTCCTTTAACAAATCACCAGGCGTGGATTCAATTCCTGCTGAAGTGTATGCCTTCGGTGGAGAAAAGCTAATTGAAAGGTTGACCGAGTTGTTCAATCATATGTTGAAAGCAGGGAAGCTGCCACAGGACTTCAAAGATGCTTCAATCATCCATCTGTACAAAAACAAAGGGGACAGCCAAGTCTGTGACAACCATCGGGGAATCTCTCTACTTTCAATTGCTGGCAAAATATTGGCAAGAATGCTTCTGAATCGCCTTCTTGATCACCTCTCGTCAAATGACTTGCTTCCCGAGAGCCAATGTGGCTTTCGTAAAGAGAGGGGAACGGCGGATATGATTTTTGCTGCCAGACAGATTCAGGAAAAATGCATGGAACAAAATAAAGCGCTGTATATCACATTTGTTGACCTCACAAAAGAATTTGACACAGTGTGTCGTGAAGGCCTCTGGAAAATCTTGGCGAAGTTTGGGTGTCCACCCGAATTCATCACAATAGTGCGCCAGTTTCATGATGGCATGCAAGCTGCAGTCAAAAGCAACGGCAGTGTTTCAGAGCCCTTTGCTGTCACAAATGGGGTAAAACAGGGTTGTGTCTTAGCCCCAACTCTGTTCAGCATCATGTTCTCTGCAATGCTACAAGAAGCCTTTAGCTCTCCTCCTCAAGGGGTAAGCATCAAGTACCGAACTGATGGCAGTCTATTCAACCTCAGGAGACTTCAGGCAAAAACCAAAACCAAAAATACTCAAGTCTGTGACCTACTACATATTTGCTGATGATTGTGCACTTCTGGCACACGATGAGGATAGCATGCAAAACTGTGTTGATAAGTTCTCTAGTGCCTGTGACAACTTTGGCCTCACAATAAGCACAAAGAAGACAGAAGTGCTCCATCAGCCTACTCCAGACGACAAGTATCCTGTGACCCCAAATATCAAAGTCCATGACAGTCTTCTGAAGGTGTCGGAGAACTTCACCTATCTTGGCAGTACACTGTCTTCCGCGGCTCGAGTTGATACTGAAATTCTCTCAAGAATCAGCAAAGCCAGCTCTGCATTTGGCAGGCTTCGAAAGAGAGTGTGGGATGTTGCCGGCATTCACACAGACACTAAGCTGAAAGTGTACAATGCTGTGGTCCTTTCCACCCTACTCTATGGGGCTGAAACCTGGACAGTGTACCAATCGCATGCCAGAAAGCTAAATCACTTTCATCTGGCCTGCCTTAGAAAGATCCTTAGGATCAAATGGCAGGATAAAATTCCAGACACTGAGGTCCTCAATCGTGCCAAGGAATTGAGCATCTCCTGCCACCTGGAAAAAATTCAGCTACGTTGGGCAGGACTTGTTGTCAGAATGCCCGACTCCAGACTCCCTAAGCAAATCTTCTTCTCTGAGCTCTCCAATGGAACGAGGAATGTTGGGGCCCCAAAGAGACGTTACAAAGACACTCTCAAGCAATCACTGAAGGCCTTTGCCATTGATGTGAGTGAGTGGGAAAAGCTCTCGCTTGATCGTACAAATTGGAGGGCGGCCCTTACCAGAGGCAGCAAAGCATGGGAAGCTGACAGAGTCCAGCAGGCTATCAAAAAAAGAGAACTGCGCAAGAAAAGGCCCATTGGTACTGAACCAACGGAGCACTCTTGTCATTTATGCGGAAGGGTCTGCAGGGCAAAAATAGGACTTATCAGTCACATGAGAAGCCATAAGTCATGAAAGAACAGTTTTTCCATTCTGTCCTCTGTGTCCTTTAGTTCTCTTTATTGTCCATGTGTTGAAATTCTCAACAATTTCTGTTCTTTATTCCTCTGGTGTTGTTAAGGTCATCATCATACCTGATGGACGAACTATTATTACATTCCGCTTTTGTAAGTACATCTACTACTTATTATTACGTAAAGCCGCGTTATATATACTGTCCAGGGAACACAGTTACCCTAGAGAGAGAGAGAGGAACTCAATACTTAGTGTGAATATGTGGAACTGAGGAAACAAACGCAGACCACGACAGAACAAGTGTATAGTATTTCTCCATGCATGACACTGGTACATGTAATTATTTCCGACCTGAGAATGTAACTTTATACAAAGCCTTTTTGTTTTTTCATTCTTATTTTGTTATGTTTTGTAGTGCATCATATTACTGGTCGGTTTCTGTAACTTGTAAAACATTATATCCAAAATAAGGCCAGTTCATGACTGTATTCCCAAGTAGAGAATGTTGGCCTCCCTACCTGAATTAAGTGACGTGAAAATGTTTGAATGAACAAGAAAAGGAGTGTCGAATTCGTGACAGCTGAAGTACAAGTAGAGATCTAATCGATGGAGTGTCTGAAGAAACGTAGATAAACTGGTTAGTTCAGCGATCTGCTTGTTCATCCCAAATGTCATAGTCACACGGCTCTGACAGTTTCATTGATGAACATTTATTGCGCGGAATTTCAGATACTCCGTTCCGTTGTCAAGGAAGCGTGACAAGGCTGTGTTTGTGATTGTACTGTGCATGTATGTGAGAGACGCTGTGTGAATGAGTCAGTTCTTCTGTTGACGTCCGCATTTTCTGGTTGTTGTCGTTTTGATTTTCGTAGCTGTTGTTGTTTTGATGCCCCCCCCCCCCCCTCAGCAAAATATTTTGTTGGGCTAGATCGATGTATCTGATCATTTTTTGTATGTATCAGAAAAATTAAAGTGGGTTATCATAAACATGTCCTGGTATTTAGAGGACCTTGAGTGTTGAAGCAAATAGGATATTAGGACAACACGAAAAGGATGTTCAGTGAAGAATATTACATGTAAAATAAAATACGGCTATCACGTATGAAAAGCCAAAAAAAATAATACAAAGGTAACTATCATGTCCTACCGGTACTTGTTCAGTCAGAGTACTCAGAGTCACCACTTTTCATAAATTTATAGACCTATCCCTACATTTTATATAATTACATGTGTTTATTTATGTATTTATTTATGCATGATTGTGTCAATGTTTGACAGTATAATCAAATAATGTGCATGTTGTTTCCCCGTTGCTGTCCACGAATTACGTGTATATACTTGCTTTGTGTACACGCCTGACACAGGAAAATAACAGGCGAATGAAGTAATAGGTGTCCAGCCAAGTAATTCCTTATCTTGCCCTGCGAATTACGAAATATCGGCCCAACATTGTATCGGGTATTATCACTCAGGACAGAAAAATGCTTTAGATAAGGGTTAGGTTGTGTAAGCATTAAGGACTTTATTGTAGGCCTGAAGAGAAAGGATTCAGAAATAAACTACCACCGATAGTTAGACGAAGACAGTAAATATTGTAGTAATGATGATACATGTAAATGAACACAGGCGAGATGTGATCGGTCACCTTTACTTTACTGCAGCATCAAGAGTTGGGACGAGAAGCGGTTGGTTTGTTTCAAGCGAGTCTAGACCCAAGGGAGACAACTCAATAAATAATTGTTACCTTCCTACTGGTTGTATTGCCAGGAAGGCTTTTCGACCCTGCAGGACTGAACGAAGAACCGATAGTGAAGGTTTATTAAAATGGCGGAAAAGCTTACAACGGTGTTCTAAGAGTAAGAACTGTGAACTGACGAAGAAATATAACCCAGCTGCAGGTTCTGGGCGGTGGTTGTCGTGTCGGATATAATGGTAAAACTGCACGTTACGGCCTGTTGTTATTGGACCTCAGTCAAATTACAAAGCCGAATAGGGAAACTACACTGCGTGTCCACTATTCAGCTGTAGCTCACTGTGTAAAAGATCACTGTTCCCTAACAATAGAGTCCCCTAACAACTTACAGCCTCATGATTCATCAGTTAGAGGAAGTGGGTGCAATTATGATAGTGGTGGCAGCCGCTGTGTTTAGCAGACAAGCTGCCTCAACAAATTAATATGTACAGACATCGTACAGTGTGTGAAACTGTGGGTTCATGACTGAGTTTGAAAGCCAAAAGAACCGCACTAACACAGAAAAAACGATGAGGTCTGAATTATAATGAGAAACACTACATGTACTTTCAGTTCTGAAAACAAAACAAACAGCCCAGATGTAGGTCTATGGAATCGTTAAAAACCCTTTAAGAAGTGAAATAGAATATTTTAGTGTGTACACATGAAAACACTCTTTCCTATTACTTCTTGATGAATTTTTGACATTTTCTTTTCCGTTTCCGTACACATAAGAACCTCTTCTGGTTCTATTACACTGTAACAACACCATCACCACCACTGACATCACCACTAAAGTAAACAATATTGCCTCGAATATTACAACTCCAATACATGTTTATTACTGGTATAGACTGTAGGTATCAAATTCATATTGTCTAACAGTTTGTTAAACATTACCAAGCCCAGCCATGCTGCCATGCTACTGAAAAACACCGCATACGCCACTTTTGGTCAAATTAACTTTTAAACATCATTTTAAACTAAAGATTGTAAAGATAATTATGCTGTTTCTTTCTAGTTGTGTTACCGTTTTGTACGACTTATAATTTCCTTTGGGCCATCACAGGATGGACATTGGACAAAGAATAAAGAGAATAAAGCAAGGTGCAATGTAAAATGGGTTTGTTTCTTTTTTTGAGTCACCAGTCATATTTTGTTTATCTTACATTAACGGTCCTTTTCCCCCCGCAGATGAAAAACAGGCAAGTGTACAATGTACGAAACTAAAGAACGAATGCAGAGTGTTTATGTAGGCTATACGCAACAACAGAGTCGACCATTGCTCTCCTGCGTCCTGGTCTGCAGTTTCTCCTGCCAGGTCACAGTGTTCCCAGGAGATACGTCGTATGTCTTATTCGGTCGGAAATCCGGGAGGATACGACCCACTTGCCCGCGCCTTGTACGGGGATACAGGATATGATTACAGTACTGGTCTACAGTAAAGTTGTTGTTGTTGTTGGTGGGTTTTTTTTTGTCGACTCCCAATGTCGCGCGCAGCTGAATTGTCCTTCATTGATGTTGTTGTTGATATGTAAATTAACCAAAATATTTATCCTCATACGGACAATGTTTACATACACTGAATGTGTGGTTGTTGCATTTTTTGAAAATTTAACCGACATACAGTTAAGATCCGTGATATTGAAACTATGCATGTACAGACACAGTTTTTTTTTTAAAATAATATGTTTTTCAAGTAACATATTATATGCTAATGAGACTCCGAGAATGGTACAAATATGCCATTGTATTATTTATGTTTTCTCTTTCCCACCACCACGTTTCTTTTTCTGTCTTTATTTTGTCAACTTTAAAATTGGGATGCGACAATAACATCTGTAGTGAAAATAGTTATTTCGTATTGTAGTATTATTGTTTTTTATTAATTATTACTATTATTTATTGTTGTTGTTATTGAGGCAGTTGTTGTTAGTGTTGATGTTCTTCTTCTTCTCAGTATCATCATTATATTTATTATTATATTATGACTTCGTAAAAAGGAGTGAAAGTTTAATTATATTTTTTTATAAATAAAAAATATCGGTTACATTTTTTAAAAATGCACAAACAACTTGTCATCGCAATTTATGTTCGCAGTTAGTCACTCTTATGAAGGGTCTTCTAGGTGAAATAGGCCAACTAATATTCTTTTCTTTTTTTTTTTTAAATTTGTTTCTGTTTTAATATTTTGTCTGCCATCATCTATTCATTTTATTTTAAAACCTTTCATCTCGTCATGAGTTCTTTCTATTTCTTCCAGTGTTGTTTATCTTTTGGTTTATGTAGATCGTAGATCTGTATGCAACTAATAATTTTTGTTTGTTTTTCAACCCCCGAGTTCGTTGTCCTCCGAAAACCCCAAACTGGTTCCAAGCGTGCTGACATAATAATTGTCTTGACATGAAAAACAGTATGACAGATTCTGACTGTTCCAGCAACAACAGTGCCATAGCTTGAATTATATAATTTGTTTTTTGTTGTTTTTTTTTAACTTTGTCCGGATTGCCAGGCGTTTCCTGGAACTCGTGGTCATTGACTTTCTGTGTACGTAGCAGCTGTCTGACTTTGTTTTTTGATGTTAAACTGTTTCACTGTACAAGCTGAGTCTGTTTTACCGACGTGTAAACATACAAACAGTGTATGAACAAACTACGTGTATTTTATGGAAGTCATATCCAGTGGCAGACATACCGTTTTGGGATCCGGGGCCCTTTGGCAAAAACATGCAAAATTCACACATTAAAAAAGGTTTTTTCAGGTCTCCTCTGGGATTTGGGGCCCTGAAGCTTAAACTTCATTAGTTTCATGGTAGATTCGTAAAAACTGGTCACATCCCATCCTTGTACAGAAAGGATACAGATCTCAATGACAGTGTATTTAGCGTTGACAAACACACTGGTATGTAATAATTCCTACCTTGTGATCTTGTGGGCAATGTTTCTCTCTGGGTGCGGGTGTAGATCAGGCTAAATCTACTACTAAACTCAAAGGATGTTGTAACAAGACGTATGTCACCCAAAGTCTTTTGCTCTAGGAGTACGTATTTTAAAGCCTTTTATGACTCCAGTGCTAGAGAGCACCTCCCGAAATACTCCTAACAACTTACAGCCTTAATTAATCATGATCAATATTATTCTTTCAGATTTTTTAGTTTCTTCCGCCTGCTTTTTGGTTGAAAGGGTAGGTGGCAGGGTTAGGGATTTCGACAAGACTTAGAGTTCAGGATAAGGACGGGGTTAGGGAAAGTACGTATACATAGGCGCTCTCAGCGCAAAACTCTTGAAATGCGTACCTACTTATAAAAACAGCCCAACTCAAAATATGACAGTAAAGCCTTGCGTAAGGAGTAACACAGAAGCGCTACAATATAACACAAAGGAAAAGGGTCGGCAAATCAAGCTTTCGATCATTGATCTTCACCGGGAAAAAAAATGTAACAGAGCAGAATACAAAATTGAACCAAAAACAACTAAACAAATAAAAAAACAACAAAATTGTAGAGTAATTAGCTTAGTCGAGTCTCAGTCAGGGGTCAAAGGGACATTCATTGCCGGTCTATAAGGAACCCACTCACTCTCCCTCTGAGAACCGCTGTCAAGTCCTGCAGCTTGTTGCCACGCCGTTACATCGTGTTACACATCAATGAAGTGTTGCTTTCTTTTGTTCCGTTTCTTTTTTTATTAAAAATTCTGGCAGTTTTCACCTGGCTTTCCCCGAAATATGAAACAAAACAGGATTAATTCAAAGTTTTCACATAATGAACTTCGTGTAACTGCAGTAACTGTTGGAGTTTAAAGAAACAAAAAGAGGGGGGGGGGGGGTCGGATCGGATAGGTCGGGGTAGGCATTTACTTGATAGTTTCTTTAGGCTCCATAAAGGGGGACACGGTGGTCTAGAGGCAAGGTGCTCGCCTCTCATGCCGAAGGTATCTGGCTCGAATCCCGGTCGTGCGGTCATGTTGGAAGTTTGGGATTTTTATCATATTTTCCTGTCCCTGATCTCATGGTAGGTAGGGCCGAGCACCTAGACTTCCCGGATAAGGACGAAAAATTCGGAGGACCCGTGTGCACCTTGCGCATGCACGTTAAAGATACCTCGGCAGTTGGAAATCGAAAAGAGGAGGCCGAACAGGCCGCTACCCGGGGGAAAATTCTAAAAAACGAATCCCTACCACAACAAGAAAAATAAAATCAAGAAAATTGAGGTGCAAATGCCAAGGGCAGCGAATCTCCTAAAATAAAGACCTAAACACATAAAGCTTAGCTAGCTTAAATCAGTGTTCTTTCTTGCCCTAATGTTCATTTAACCGGACTGCAGCAGTATTGTTGCTTACTGTCTCCTGCTTGGCAATTTCCTATATTCATGACAGGACCCAACGCAGTTTGGAGAGGAAGCTCAAAGATTAAGGTAAAGAGGAGACAACAGTTGGCTTTTTCTACAACATCGTACCAGAGATACTGTATAGTTAGCTAACTCTGGAGGATCTCTGATCATAGCCCCCCCCCCCTTCCCCCAACCAGATAGAGAGACAGACACAATATAAACATGTTAGCTATCAGCACTGTTACAGTCATGTACCGAGCTCTCAGCAGTAAAAAGACAAGAGCAGAACAGTAAACGGCAAACACACAAACTAACGAAAGTCAACAACAAAGAAAAAGTAGATCCAGGTAAAACAATGAACCATATATAGAGGGGGGGGGGGAGACAGAAAGAGAGAGAGAGAGGGAGAGAGAGAGGGGAGTGGGGGGGGGGGGAGACAGAAAGAGGTGGGGGGAGAGAGATGAGTTAACATGACACAGCTCAGGTGTTGACAGAACAATAACACTGGAACCGGCGAACGAAACAATGGAAGACCAGGATGTTGTAAAAACAAAATAACAAAACAAACAAAAAAAATAAAAAAGCAAAGGTGAAATACCTGTGCGCCCACCATCGACTTTTCAGGTAGTGATGAAGTTGGTAGGCAAAGCTGGGTACAGTATTCAAAGACAGTTATTTTCAGCCGGGTGGCCGGGGCGGGGGGTTAGGCCACTTGGCATAGGCCTATCACTTTGAGAAGGCCTATTGCCCCTTATAAAGGCAAGGAGGGTGGGTGGGGGGGGGGGTCTTTGGTATAGAACACTGATATTGTAATTAGTAAAGACAGTCAAAGGGCGGGGGGGGGGTCTTTGGTATAGAACACTGATATTGTAATTAGTAAAGACAGTCAAAGGGCGGGGGGGGGGGGGTCTTTGGTATAGAACACTGATATTGTAATTAGTAAAGACAGTCAAAGGGCGGGGGGGGGGGGGGTCTTTGGTATAGAACACTGATATTGTAATTAGTAAAGACAGTCAAAGGGCGGGGGGGGGGGGGTCTTTGGTATAGAACACTGATATTGTAATTAGTAAAGACAGTCAAAGGGCGGGGGGGGGGTCTTTGGTATAGAACACTGATATTGTAATTAGTAAAGACAGTCAAAGGGCGGGGGGGGGGGGTCTTTGGTATAGAACACTGATATTGTAATTAGTAAAGACAGTCAAAGGGTGGGGGGGGGGGTCTTTGGTATAGAACACTGATATTGTAATTAGTAAAGACAGTCAAAGGGCGGGGGGGGGGGTCTTTGGTATAGAACACTGATATTGTAATTAGTAAAGACAGTCAAAGGGTGGGGGGGGGGGGGTCTTTGGTATAGAACACTGATATTGTAATTAGTAAAGACAGTCAAAGGGTGGGGGGGGGGTCTTTGGTATAGAACACTGATATTGTAATTAGTAAAGACAGTCAAAGGGCGGGGGGGGGGGGTCTTTGGTATAGAACACTGATATTGTAATTAGTAAAGACAGTCAAAGGGTGGGGGGGGGGTCTTTGGTATAGAACACTGATATTGTAATTAGTAAAGACAGTCAAAGGGCGGGGGGGGGGGGTCTTTGGTATAGAACACTGATATTGTAATTAGTAAAGACAGTCAAAGGGTGGGGGGGGGGGTCTTTGGTATAGAACACTGATATTGTAATTAGTAAAGACAGTCAAAGGGTGGGGGGGGGGGTCTTTGGTATAGAACACTGATATTGTAATTAGTAAAGACAGTCAAAGGGCGGGGGGGGGGGGTCTTTGGTATAGAACACTGATATTGTAATTAGTAAAGACAGTCAAAGGGCGGGGGGGGGGGGAATTTAGTAATATAATGTAATAATTAACATATATAGCGCTCAAATCCACACAGAAAAAGAGAAAAAAATTATGTGTTCTAAGGTGCTGAACGAAAATTGAAAACAGGATTAACATAAAATCTATCATCATGCTCCCATTCACACACATTAACAGACACTTGATCTTCCCTCATCCTCAAACCTCTAAGACCAAAAAGGGACATCATTCAGTTTCAATGAAAACAGTCTTAAACAATTCAGTTTTGAGCCTAGTTTTAAATATGACGATGTTTTCACTTATCCTGGTATCAACGCTGATGTTGTTTCACAATTTAGGCCTACCAATAGAAAAGCCTTTTCACCAAGCGACAATCTGACTGTAGGTGTCTCAAGAAGTTTCTGAAGAAGATTAAATGTATAAAATATTAATGCAGATAAAGATAACAAATAATTAAATGTATTTAGAACACTAATTACAAAGAAATACTTAATGAGCAGTTTGAAATGGAGGCCTACATTTCCCATCTGGCCTGTGTCTATTAGCAGCGTTGCACGAGCCTGCACCAGGTAGATCTAGACGTTCGGATATTTCTTGTAGAGAAACTTTACCTCAGAGCGTTGACTCCAGAGTCTGGCCCCGGTACAAATACCAGGAGATAATGATGTTGTATTTTGTGCAGTATGTAAACATTGTTTTTTGGCAGTACAAAAACATGCAAACCTTCTAGTTCACACGTAGCCTACAGAGAATCTTGGGAAAAATGGAAAGAAAAAAAAAATATCAAAGGCCCCCACAGTGAATCTGATCGGTATCGCTGTCTTTCGTACAATGACCTTTAACGTGACAGATAACACAGTAAACGTGGAAAACCATGGACTGAGCTGAATGTTAGTTCACTGCCCTTAATTCGCTCTGTCTTATTACTTCACTTAAAGCCTGAGATGAAAGTATTGTACACTGGTGGGATTTTCCTGGGGACGGCCATAACGTTTGTCCTCACAGCTCTTTTCAGGGCTCTAAAAGCAAGACGGGCGGAAGAGTAATGAAGCCAGAAAGGGGAAACAAGGAAAGTAACATCAATTAGAAACACACACACACACTCACTCACACACACACACACGCACACACACTCACACACACACACACACACACACACACGCAAACGAGGTGAAATTGCCTACGGCTAAAATGCTCGTAAATCGAAAATCCCAAACGAAAATATGCCTTTTTGGACAGTGTTATGTGAAAGATCATCCATCTGTACAAAAACAAAGGGGACAGCCAAGTCTGTGACAACCATCGGGGAATCTCTCTACTTTCAATTGCTGGCAAAATATTGGCAAGAATGCTTCTGAATCGCCTTCTTGATCACCTCTCGTCAAATGACTTGCTTCCCGAGAGCCAATGTGGCTTTCGTAAAGAGAGGGGAACGGCGGATATGATTTTTGCTGCCAGACAGATTCAGGAAAAATGCATGGAACAAAATAAAGCGCTGTATATCACATTTGTTGACCTCACAAAAGAATTTGACACAGTGTGTCGTGAAGGCCTCTGGAAAATCTTGGCGAAGTTTGGGTGTCCACCCGAATTCATCACAATAGTGCGCCAGTTTCATGATGGCATGCAAGCTGCAGTCAAAAGCAACGGCAGTGTTTCAGAGCCCTTTGCTGTCACAAATGGGGTAAAACAGGGTTGCGTCTTAGCCCCAACTCTGTTCAGCATCATGTTCTCTGCAATGCTACAAGAAGCCTTTAGCTCTCCTCCTCAAGGGGTAAGCATCAAGTACCGAACTGATGGCAGTCTATTCAACCTCAGGAGACTTCAGGCAAAAACCAAAACCAAAAGTACTCAAGTCTGTGACCTACTATTTGCTGATGATTGTGCACTTCTGGCACACGATGAGGATAGCATGCAAAACTGTGTTGATAAGTTCTCTAGTGCCTGTGACAACTTTGGCCTCACAATAAGCACAAAGAAGACAGAAGTGCTCCATCAGCCTACTCCAGACGACAAGTATCCTGTGACCCCAAATATCAAAGTCCATGACAGTCTTCTGAAGGTGTCGGAGAACTTCACCTATCTTGGCAGTACACTGTCTTCCACGGCTCGTGTTGATACTGAAATTCTCTCAAGAATCAGCAAAGCCAGCTCTGCATTTGGCAGGCTTCGAAAGAGAGTATGGGATGTCGCCGGCATTCGCACAGACACTAAGCTGAAAGTGTACAATGCTGTGGTCCTTCCCACCCTACTCTATGGGGCTGAAACCTGGACAGTGTACCAATCGCATGCCAGAAAGCTAAATCACTTTCATCTGGCCTGCCTTAGAAAGATCCTTAGGATCAAATGGCAGGATAAAATTCCAGACACTGAGGTCCTCAATCGTGCCAAGGAATTGAGCATCTTCTGCCACCTGAAAAAAATTCAGCTACGTTGGGCAGGACATGTTGTCAGAATGCCCGACTCCAGACTCCCTAAGCAAATCTTCTTCTCTGAGCTCTCCAATGGAACGAGGAATGTTGGGGCCCCAAAGAGACGTTACAAAGACACTCTCAAGCAATCACTGAAGGCCTTTGCCATTGATGTGAGTGAGTGGGAAAAGCTCTCGCTTGATCGTACAAATTGGAGGGCGGCCCTTACCAGAGGCAGCAAAGCATGGGAAGCTGACAGAGTCCAGCAGGCTATCAAAAAAAGAGAACGGCGCAAGAAAAGGCCCATTGGTACTGAACCAACGGAGCACTCTTGTCATTTATGCGGAAGGGTCTGCAGGGCAAAAATAGGACTTATCAGTCACATGAGAAGCCATGAGTCATGAAAGAACAGTCTTTCCATTCTGTCCTCTGTGTCCTTTAGTTCTCTTTATTGTCCATGTGTTGAAATTCTCAACAATTTCTGTTCTTTATTCCTCTGGTGTTGTTAAGGTCATCATCATACCTGATGGACGAACTATTATGTGAAAGATCCACCAGCTGGTCAAATATTGAAAGAAAAGAATGCAGAAATCAGCTTTATTCTGTGGATGCTCGGTTGAACGTTTTAAATAAATTGATTCGTAGCATTCAACCTCTGTGCTTCCAAAGCCCTCATGACAAACTATAGTCAGATCCAAAATAAAAGGAATCAGCTTTTTCCCAAATTTCTTCGTAACGCATCAACAGATGGCACTCAAGTTTTCATGTAAAATTATGTCACCCCGTGTAGCAACTGAAACATAATCATTATGTTTTCATTGAATATTTTCTTCATAAAGTTTACTAAAGATGCAATTCTAAACATAAGAAAGTCACTACTCTACAGCAGATCCTAGTGAAGCATTAACTGTTCTGAGAAAGCAAGAAAGAGTTTTCTCATAGTTTACCCCACCTCGATGTTGTTGTTGTTGCTGTGCCACCCTGTACTATAAACTGTCGAGATGTGAGTACTGCGTCAGCTTTATCGTTACTCATCTCTGATACCAGAATGTCTTTGTAGTTTGAGCTGCGGCAGGGAAGTGTGTTTTACGTCTTTATTTTAGGAGGTTCGCTGCTCTTGGCATTTACACCCAACTTTTCTTCTTCTTCTTCTTCTTGTTTTGTTTTTGTGTGTTTTTGTGGTAGAGATGAGCTTTTTAGTATTTTGCCCGAGCAGCAGCCTTGTTCGGCTTGCTCTTCTCGACTTTCAACAGCCAAGGTATAATTAATGTGTGCAACGTGCACACTGGCACCTCATAATTTTCATCCTTATCCGAGAAGACTGGATGCTCGATCCTACCTACCATAGAATCATGGACAGGAATTCCCCCCCTCCCCCCCCCCCCAAAAAAAAATCCAACACGCCTGCACCGATCGGGGATCGAACCCGGTACTTTCGGCATGAGAGGCAAGTGCCCTGCCTCTAGACAGCGTGTCCCCAGGGCCCGGTCGGGAAGTCAGTGTTCCTACCGAGTTCACTGTTAAGAACATCTAAAAAGGCAGAGAAAAGTGGCGGGAGGGAAGACCTGAAGGCTGGAATCCAAGTTGATAATGACAATGTAACGGGCAACAGCGAAGCTAAGATACAATAAATTTCCTTGTGACTGATTACTGGTTACTGGTCTCTTGACTGGGAGCGAATGTGGGGGTGCTGTGCTGATGATCACGCCAGCTCTTCCAGTAAATAAATACGAGAGATTGTATCCTGGAAAGAAGGAACGTTGTTTGATTTTCTATGACAATTTATTTGAAAATGTAGGTCTAAAGAGACGCAAATTCTGTGGACCAAGAAGTGCGTTTTTAACTGGGTAAGTCAATTCCGGCTGTCCTGTTTTTTGGTCCACGCTGACCTAAAACGCCAACCCTCCCCTTCTCCACTTGTCTTGCACTACTCTAAGATTGTTACACTTCCGAACTAAACAAATACGACCCCAAAGTCATCCTTAACTCTGACCCCATCTACGGCACCCCATAGATCGTGTTTTTGTGCGTTTTTTCGTCTTTACTATTAGTTTGAATGATTCACAACAAAAAGTTACTCTTTCTGACCTAGATTTCCTCACTCTTAATGGATTCCCTAACAATTGGGTCACAATGAGCCCGCCCGAAATCAGGTCAATGTGGCATTTGGTTATTTGACATCTTCTGCTCCCATTTTCCCCCTTACCCCCTGCTCAAATTTGCCTTCCCCCCCCCCCCCCCCAACATTGACACAGCGTTCGTCTCTCTGGGTCAGGAGAACTTCTGCGATGGTCTGCCAGTTACGGTACAAATCTTAAAATCCCGCTCATCTTCGATCTTTATTTGGCGTGGAGGCGGTCTAAGCGGTATTGGATTGAAACAGCATTACTTCTTATTGACGTGCGAGATGAAATTTAAGCTATTACCCCCCCCCCCCCCCCCCAAATGACGACATTAAACTGCCATTCATTTTGTTAGTTATTGTGGCGTGAAATATCACCCGACTGCTTATTTTGGTCTGACCTACTTAACAACTGGACTCACTTTCCCATGAGAACAAGGGCCATTGGTTCAAGAGGTCAGCCAAGCAAACGAAATGAACCTTAGCCTAGAAGTACACGATCTTTAGAAAAGTACATTCACAAAATCACGTACGCCTCAAAAACATTCTGTTGTCCACTACGGAAAGAGCTTCCGGTGAAAATACTCCCGTTTTGTCAACTGATAGGTAAAAAACGTGGATTTTCTAGGGAAACGGTCCTGCTGCCGTTAGTATGAAAGAAGACCGCAGACACCAAAAACAAATGGTTAAAGAAAACGCAAACAGCCATTTTACACTTCCCCGCACTTTATTCTTTTTTTTTTTTTTAAATCAAATTCCATATCCAGATTATGATGTTCAATATAAACCATTAGTCGAACTTAATGATAACGTGAATAGAACAATAAAGCATATTAAATTCTTGTTTTTTTGTGTTTTTTTAAAACTATGTTAAGAATTAATTTGACCTAGATTGACATCTGTACGGTCATTTTCGGTTACACGACAATCATGTGGTCAAAGGAAATGCTCATCTATACTGCAGTTTAAGATGAACACGGCTTCCAGAGGACGCCAGAAAAGCGAAGGCGCAACTTTACTCTACTTGGAGTTTCCCTTATGTGCAGTGTGCTCCTTTCATCAACTGAAATTCTAATATGTATGCTAATATCCTACGGTTTACTCCACCAGCAACAATTCTGGACACTGTTTAATAAACCTTGTGGTCACTGGCTCTTTCCATGTCCAAAGCCGATTGAATGATGCATCACGGAAGATGTCCCTGTCATTTGTGTTTATTTCTGAGAATCTCAGCTTCCAAACGGTGGCTTCATCTGCTCGCATACTGTACAAAAAAAATAATGATAATAATACAAAAAAAAAATCATGTTTATAGGAACAAGGAATTATTGTGAATTGGTCGTCAGTCCTAAAATGAACCTGTGGATGCTACGTTAAAGTTAGTTTGGATCATCCGCTGTAGCCAGACATACTTTAAACAAGGGTATCACGGGAGACGGGTGCCGGGTGGACTGGAGTAGTGGACGGGTGGACGGGGATGGCAGACGGACCGACAGGGTGAAAGTATGATAAATGGTATCAGGACTGTACGTGGAGTGTATTCTATTTTTAACCACTGTGTTGAAGGGGAAAAACTAAGGGCGGGGGAGGGAAGGGGTGGTCAGAAGAAAGAAACACAAGTTGGAAAAACTACTTTTATGAATGAAAGATTCAGACACGTTAATGGCACAAGAGCTACAAAAGAGAAAGTCACGTTTGTAATTTTCCCTTACTGAAAAAACTGAGGAACCAGTTGCAGAACTTGAACTCTGAGGCAACTTCAGACCCTAGCAAAATGTCGTTCTCACCTAAATTCATTTTAAAAATATAGTTTACGATGGACAAATAAAATAGTAGGTACATGCAGTGTATTCGTATTATGGTCAGCGAGGACGATTTCCGAATTTGAACCGGACATTGTGTTTAGGTCTTTATTTTAGGAAGTTCGCTGCCCTTGGCATTTACCCCTCACTTTTTCTTGTTGTGGTAGGAACCAGTTTATTAGAATTTTGCCGTGAGAGCGGCCTTTTACGGCCTGCTCTTCACGATTTCCAACTGCCAAGGTATTTTTAACGTGCGCCACGTACACACGGGTCATCCGAATCTTTCGTCCTTGTCCGAGAAGACTAGGTGCTCTTTACTACCTACCATAGGATCAGGGACAGGAAAATATGAGAAAAATCTCAAAATTCCAACATGCCTGCGCCGACCAGGATTCGAACCCGGTACCTTCGGCATAAGAGGCGAGCATCTTGACTCTACACCACTGTGCCCCCCCCCTCCCCCCCCCCCGCCATTCTACTTTTTCCATGCCATGTTTTGTAGCAGGAGTGACCAAACCGCGGCTCGCCAGCGATATAATAATTATGCGGCTCTTTGACCTTCACTATGCGGCTCGTGGAACTATGTAGGCTGAGCTCTTTCTCTCATTGAATTTCATGTACAAACCCAGTCATAAAGAACGTGTTCTGATCTTGTCAGATTAACTTGTTCATGACATTCGTACGTTTTCTTAGATGTTCCCGTAGTTCATTATCGTATCTTATACGTTCAGTACAGTTAAAAAAATCATGCCGAGATTCTGAAAATATTTGATATTATATGTTTACTTTTAAAACACTGAAACTAATATACTACAGTAACAGTTAAACAACAAAAAACAAAACCTGCATAAATGAGTAAATATTGTTGCATATATGATTGAATTTCTTAATATTTACATAAATTTTTTGTAACAAAGTGTGTATGTAACAATAACAAAGAGTGTATAAATTTTGTTCATATTATCTTGTGGCTCTCGAACATCTGAAGTTTATCGTATGAGGCTTTTACATTAAGCAAATTTGGCCATCCCTGTTTTACGGTGTAACATTCTCAATCTTTCCAGTCCGTGCCTTGTAGAAACGTTATTGCTTTCCTCCGTGACATCTTTCAAGTACTTTTGGTGGTACTTCGGGTGCAGCACTAAGTCTGGGTTTGAGTTTGGAGAGAGCACGTCGACACGATAACGGCCATAATGAGCTAGAAATATGCAAGACGATAGACATAATAGAATGACAGGACAGAAGGAGGCTCTACCAGAAGGGTCCACTGGCACCCACCATCTGGGCCGCCTTGACCCTCTAGGCACCTTAACCCTTTGACTACCGACGCCGTCAAAGCTAGATTTTCTCAAATCCAGTTTATATTGAGATCCACTTATTTCAGTTATTTCAGTGGCAAATAATGTGATTCTTCATCAGGCTCTTGATCTGTCTGTGAGAGCTGGTCACAGAGAAACAAAACCTGTAACCGACAGAGCAGTAAAGAGTTACCGTCAATGGTGTTTCAGTATCGAAAGGGTTAACGTATTACCAGTGATACACAGATTTTTATCACTTGGTTGCAGTTCCCACAAGAACTCAGCGCGAGAAAAGTTAGTTATTTTTTAGTGTCCTCTACAATATATATAATAAATCAAACTAAATGATCACGAAAAACCCCTTAATAATGTCCCTTAACACATTCTCAGGAAATCAGGACTCGCCCATAGGCGAAAATGGGGGGGGGGGGGGGGGGGAGTAAAATAAAGCGAATCAAGATAACGGCGGAAGCATAATTTTTGTATACGTCCGGACCTTTTCTGGCCTATTCTGTTTATCTGCAATAATAATATAATTTAAATAAAAACTGGACTGTGCCCCAATGGGACATCTCAGCTTTCCCAAGATGATTTGAGCCAAAATCTCATTCTCTCTGAATTTCCTTCTTTCACCATACTTGGGCTTTGTTCGTTTTCGTAAAATTTCTCTGATAATCTGAGCCATCCTCTAAACAATCTCCACATCAACAACATCATCGCCATTAACAACAACTACAGTAACAACAACAGCAACGACAACAACAATACCACGTGTTTCCAACATTTTCAACAGCCTCTTTTCTTTAGTAAGTAAGGCCGGGTGCAGAGTTATACTGAACGTTTCTTAGTGGCCTCCGTCCAAAAAGATTTGGTACTCAAGTGTTTTTTAAGTGGACAAGAACCGGACACAAGTCCTGGCGTATGCTTAAACTTTGGCTCACACTCATAGTATGGGACCATCATAAAGTACGCACACTCGGAGGGGGCAGAGGGGTTCTGCCTCAGCATATGAAAAGCGTATATTATTAAAGGGTCCGTGAAGGGCACAAACGCTTTTTAATTATGGTAATGATTTAAAAAGTTCGGGTTTTCTTTATATTTCTTGTTTCAACAAAATAGGTTGTAAGAATTTGTAATAATCAACTACAGGCTATGTTTCCAGGGAAAACAGTCAAGTAGTTCGTGCAGAAATGCCATTGGGAGGTTAAAAATATCAAGACCGTAGCATGGACATTTGGTATTAGAAATGAGATTTCCGGTGTCCTGAAAGGTGAATGTTGAGCGCTGACACACATTGAACGATGAATGGAACGATGAAAGAATAATGTGACCCCAGACGTTACTCGACACGAGTTTACTTTTTCATCGTTGAACTGTGATGGATGGACGATGAACTATGGACGACACGTGTGCCACCTGTCTTATTCATGTTTTTTTTTTCGTCATGAATTACATTATAAGTGTTTTCTTCTATTTAACTATCATAAATCAGTTAACTGTTCCAAAAGGTTTGGATCTAATACTGTCTGTAAGCTATGTCTGGCTCAGCACTATACTTAGACCACATGGCCAGTTCCCTTTGAACTACGGAGATCCCATACTTTAGTTTGGGACGATGAGTGGTTATTATTTTCTGTTCCATGACTGATCGGTCCTGATCTCCTCTCCCCGTCATCTTAAGTCAACTTTTCCCGCCACACCACGACGTTCCCATCCCAAGAATGGGTAACGCAAGCTGCTCTTTCTATATGATCCAAAGAACCTCTTTGATCAATAGAAACATGGCTCCGTTGACCATTCAGAGCAGCGTTCAATAGGTTTAATGTCCTCAGTTCAAGATCCTAAGCGGTTTGCCTTTCATTCAAAAACCAGCATGGCTGTCGTTGTCTGTCGCTCCGGGTTCAGACGACACGTGGTCGCTCCGTTGTGCCTGCCGTTCAAGGTGCAAAAGGACACACAACAATGAGGGAGACGACCGTGAAAAGTCCAGTGACACCTTGACGCGAAAGTCGAAAAGCTTTATCATTAACAATAAGTTTTCAACAGTAGCCCGACGGTTGAATGTATGGACTCCGAGACTGCAGCCAATCAGATTCAAATCTGGGCTGCGTTCATAAATTATGCTGAGCAGTAATTTTTCCCACACTTCACCTGCCTTGCGCATGCGCGACAATGTCATTGCTCTCTCGGTGCTTGTCTGTGCCTGACTCTGGGTCACATCGGTGAGGTCAAGGTCGGATGCCTAAGGCGTGTCTGTCTCCCGTGCCTTTGGGGGTCTTTTACTCCGTCTATTCGGTTATCCACGTGTTTGATCATTTGCATTTCTTATCTGAGTGATTTCTTACGGTGCCATCACTGCTTTTTCCCCACCCATCTCACGCTTGCCGTACCAAGCACCTTGGGAATGCCAAACATAATATTATTTAATCAAGTAAGGAGGCCCTTTTTTTCTCTCTTTTGGTTTTTGTTTTGATCTTGTGACAAAGAGGGAATTCGTGCAAACCACAGTGATTGTTTATCATTAAAACGCCGCCGGGCTAAGCCCATTCGAAACCTCGGTGGTAGTACTGAGCTAAAGAAAAAAAAAAAAGTAACTTCAGAAATTTACAAAAGAGATGACGAAGACTGGCTCTTTGTCGGCAGAAATGTTCCTTTTCTCCTTTGACTATTATAATACTTGTTGGCCCGCTGAATCGGGCAATACACAGATGTGATTTTTAAAGCCGAGTTTCAGCAATGTGTAAATTGAGTAGCAGAGAACGAAATTTCTTGTCAAACTTTTTAATTCTACTTGAAGAAAATGCGTTTTTCTTTTTTTTTTTTTTAATGGCTCAAAATGTTCCAACACTTTCTTCTGTTTAACTCAGTTGTTGTTCAAAATCAGCAAAAGTGTTAAAAAATATAGCGCCCTGCAACACCTTTTAAAATAATTATGCCCACCTACACCTTTACGTCTTTCTATGCCTATATTTTGCAGAATTTAGGGCTCAGCGTTTAAAAGACCCTTCATGATTACACTGAAGACCTTGCTACCTTTATAATATTGTGAATGATGTCGCCAAGAGCAATCGCTCCTCCCATCACATTCCCAGAGGAAACGGAACATTTTTCTGAAATATAATGATTAATGTTACAAACTGCAAGAGTCTCTCCCATTTAAACGTATCATTTTATGCTAATAATGATGATTAAATAACATTTACAAAGGGGTCAATCCCGCCAAATGCAAGCCCCAAGTACTTTAAAGACATCCTTCAACAAAACGGGAGACAAACAGTCGTTCTGAATGCTGCAGCTGTGGTTGTATTCTATCCATTAAACATTTTTACACTTAGTCTGGTCGTCGGAGTGGATGATCTTTCAGAACTAGATTTATGCAAACAAATTGCAGACAGAAGTGTCAGTCTGTAAGATTTTTTTTATTTTTACAAAATGAAAATTAATTTACCCTGTTGACATCGCTGCACTTTTCTTGCATTGTCACTGTGACATTGGAAACGTTTGTGCCTGTCACAGAATGTACGGAAATCCGGTCTGGTATTTGGATTGCTTGTTATGATGAAAGATTTGCAAAGCGGGACACTGGAGACCGTGAACAATTTTGGTGTGCACGCTGATGCACTGTTCACCCCTCCACTTCATTACGGGACAGAGCGTTTACGTAACAAAATTATATGACTCAGGCTCAAGACACCCAGAGCATGGCCCTCGTGATAACGAAGGCCACGCACAGTAGTCAAGTCTGTAATGGCTCAGTGTTGTGGACTTCGGAGTTAGACGGGGCCTTCGCTCACTAGTGGGACTGAAACAAGTCCGTCTCGCTCAGAAAATAATAGCACGTCACGGGTCTCTCTAGCTGATTCAAAGAAAGTTCGAGTCGGAGTCAAAATCAAATGCAAAACAGGCTTGATTCAGTGCCCTATGGATCCGAATGTCGATGACTTTTCTCTATTCAATTTAACGCTGTGTTTCCGACTCACATGGAGCCACCTGTGTTTCTATCAGAAATTCAATGTGAAGAACAGACAGTCGGTTCTTGGGTTATTCTGATTTTTGATTGCATAATAACATATTGTACCCTAGCTCTGATTCGCCCTTTAACCATCTAGGCCCGTTGCATCACCGGTGATACACAGAAATTTATCACTCAGCTGCAGTTCCCACAAGAACTCAAGACGGGAAAAGTTATTTGTAGTAATATACACCAAATCAACCAAATGATCATGCAAACCTCTTAATTATGCCCCGTAGGAACAAATTTAATTCTCACAAAGTCAGAGTTTTCCCACAAACAGAGGTGGGGACGGGACCTAAAGGGTTAACACCATCCTCACCAACTTCTGGCGTAATAATGTGTTAGTTTGTTAGTTGGACGTGCCTCACAGACAAATTTGCTCGATTTCTCATTTTCACCATTTTCATCCTAGTGATCTCGTAGCTGTATGCACCCAATCTCTGACAAATTGAAATGTCACGCAACCGTGAGCAATGGTCACCATGGAGTTCGGTGACAAGATGTGGGTGGCAAAGCTGCAGATGTTGGAATGCAGTTACCACTTTGTGACTGTGGGAGAATAGTATGTACCCAGACAGTCACATGACCTGGGCGTGGCCTAGTTCCCAGAGAGCCAGGGAAAGTCAAGGACAGAAGAAAGAGACACGTGTTTGACATTCATGGGGTTGGCTTCCTCAGATAGAGTCAGAAGGATCTTCAGTCTGTTGTCTGGCTCTCCCAAATTCTTGAGCCCCAGGTTTATAATTATTGTGCGCCAGCCTTGTAGCGCATTGAATCGTTTGTTTCGCCTCGGTCTGAGATGCGGACTGTGAAGTTAAACGGGACCATTCGCACGAGTAAGACTAAAAGAAATCTGCCTCATCAGTTGATTCAATGAAAGTTCAAATCTGAGCCAAAACCTACACAACACAGACTTGACTCAAAGCGCTGCTGTATGTAGGCTACTAGCCTAATCATTATCAAGGGGACGTTCTAAATACCTTCTTTCCCAATGTCCCCTATAACCCCTACATACAAAAATAGAAAGAAAGAAAAGTCTATATTTAAGGCATTTGTTCTTCCCCTCTTTCCGTTCCACGACTTCCAATCTGGAACTGATATGAATCGAAAAACTCTCTGTTGTTTCCGCTTTCCATGAAAGGCTGTTTGCTTTACGGCCGTAATTCTCTCCCTCTGTCTGCACCCCCACCACACCCTCACTCCACCCCCAGACTGAGATAATTATAATTCAACAGGCATTAAACTCCACCCACGACCTTTGACAGCGCTCGTGAACCCGCGTGAAAGACGGCCAACCTTCCCGTGCATCCTGGAGTCAATTGACTCGCTACTGTCTTGGCGGGAAAAACCGTAACCACAAGAATGCAGAGCAGAGCCGGGGGAGGGAGGGGGCGCAGGAACATGTGAATCACAGGGCGGGACAGCACTGAAGCCTGTTGCGAACTAACTGCACCCGTAGATCTGACTGGTACTCATTTGAATGAGCGGTTTCGCAGAATGCCCACTTCCGTACAGAGAACAGAAGCTGAATATAACTAGAGACCTGATATAACTATGAGAAAATTCCCATTGTAGTAATCTGGATGCCACGAATTCTGATAAATAATTGTCAATTTCAGACCATCTGATAAGGTTCATGTTTAACGAAGCACATAATAGTCATTCCCTAGATTGTAAAGCCCTCCACTGATAGGCAAAATTTGGTAAACCATAAAATTTGCAGTTACCGCGATCTTACAGAGTATTCAATTTTGAATGTGAACAATACCTGCTTTTGCAAAGGTAAGTATGGTAAGTATGCAGTGGCTGTATGTATGCATGAATTTGGCTCAAGTCCACCCGTTCTGCACTCTACACCATGATGTTAGTTTAGTAGTTCTATGGCCACCTCCCCAAGTTTAGTCTGAATATCATGGAATCCGTGGTGATTGGTAGTTCATTGTCAGTGGGTAGTATCACAACAGTTTTGTTCAGAACGCTACTTGGTCAGACAGTGATAACCTTTGTCATTATGAATAATTTATAAGACACAAATGTATTGAAAACTTATTTCACAGCTGTTACCCATAGCCATAGGATGTCTATAATTACTTATCTAGAAAAACTAAAGTAAACACATTTTATAAGACTTCAACAACAAATACGGAACAACGCCTTGTGTCTTTCTAGAACACATGTTTAATTCTTTGTGTGAATCTCTTATCTGATTTACGTATTCCTTTTCCCAGCGAGCAGATCTGCGTCTGTATTTCTGTACAAAGAGACCGGATACAGGAAATCTCATATTTTCACATTCCAACTTAATTAGACACACGGAGATTCTACTTAATGGAAAAACAAAAATAAGGGAACATTGGTTTAGAGGCAAGGTGGCGGGTTCGATCCCAGGTCGTTGCAGGGATATTGGAATTTTTTTTTTGGGGGGGGGGGGGATTCTGTCTCTGATCCTATGGTAGGTAGGATTGAGCACATAATCTTCTCGGATAAGGACGAGAAGGTCGGAGGAGCTCGTTGAGCACTTCAAAGATACCTGGTCAGTTGGAAGTTGAGAAGAGCCGGCCGAACAAGGCCGCTGCCAGGGCAAAATTCTAAAATACTAATCCCTACCACAATAACACACAGAAACAATAACAAAGAAAATAAAAAATAAGAAAGTGAGGTGCAAATGCCTAGAGCGGCGAACCTCCAAAAATAGAGACATAAAACGATGGAAAAACAGCAAGCATGGCCATATAATCTCCCAAGGAAAGCGATGTTGAAATAAAACTGTCACATATTACAAGGAAATGAAACAGTTAAGTCAGATGATGAAAAAAACGAAACAAAACAAAAAAACAACAACCAAGGAATCTGTAATATAGTTTCAAGAAAAGCATAATTATTCTCGCTATCTTTGAGCTGACAGACACGTTTGCTATAATGAGAGCTTCAATTTTCTGTGTTTTTGTCTTTAATTTAGGAGGTTCACCGCCCTTAGCATTTACACCTCACTTTTACTTGTTTTTATTTTCTTGTTATGGTAGGGATTAGTTTTCTAGAATTTTGCTCGGGGAGCAGCGTGTTCAGCCTGCTGTCTTCGATTTCCAACTGCCAAGTTGTCTTTAATGTGCGCAGCGTGCACACGGGCCCTCCGAATTTTTCGTCCTTACCCGAGAAGTCTAGGTACTAGATCCTACCTACCATACGAGCAGGGACACGAAAATCAGAAAAAAAATTCCTAAATTCCAACATGGGATTCGAACCCGACACCTTCGGGATTAGAGTTGAGCACCTTGCCTCTAGGCATGAGGGGCAAGCACCTTGCCTCTAGACTAGCTTGTCCAATTATCTGGACCGTATCTTTTCTTACAAAGCAGCAGTTCTCCTAGGCAATATTCGTCCCCTCGCGATCCCAGGTCTCCTTAGTTCCTCCCAGGATGCCCAATTTTGAGTTTCCATCTAATAATAATTATATTTTCACTATTACAGTGGTAATTATTGAAAAAGTGTGTGAAAATATATTGTTTTTTCATTTGCAATCTGATGGAAAACGAAATCCTGATTTCAATAGATCGAAAAACTTCAAGCCCTCCTTCTACATTGTATTTGATTATTCCTCCTCTGTCTGGAAATCCTCTCCGTCTGCTCCCTTGGCTAAATTCCATTCCTCAAGATTTGAAATCCTAGCCCCCCCCCCCCCCAGCACACACACACCCGCACCAAGTGCCCCCCCCCCCGTTTGAAAATCATTGCCAGATGAAAAAAAGGGGGGGGGGGGGAGTGGGAGGACATCGCCTAGAATGTACAGTATTTTTTTTTAAGCCATGGCGGACCTTTGAATCTAAGTTATTTTTAATCAATAATAATAAATAAATATTACTTAACTTGAAGTTTATGTTTTTTTGGGTTTTTTTTGTTTGTTTCTTTTCATTATTAATATAGCATAATTACTCAATGCGCATACTTGTAGCGTCCCAGTCCTACGGGCTAACAATGTTGTCCGGAGCCCTCGGCGATCCCTCGTGTGTTAGTTTTGACTTCTCTTTGATGTCTCGCTGTGTGACGTAATTGTTTTATTGTAGTTCAATCGAGAACGTACCATATCATTTATGTTGGAGTAGTTGCGCTAAGTTGGCCTTGGAGTGACGCAATTCTGTGACATGTCTAAGTGCGATTAGGTGGCCTTCATGCATCCCGTAGTTTCTAGATTTCCCGTTCGTGAACGTTCTATCTGGATGGGTATATAAAGGATGGCAAGCGAGCGAGTGGTGTGTGCAAGACCAAGTTTAAGGTTTTGTAGGTAGACCTGCGTTCCTTCCCCGTAAGTAAGTTGTGAGATATCCAACGTTCATCTACAGTTATTAACAGTTAATGTTAATCGTTCATCGGATCCTGTTTTCATTCATTTCTACAACAGTTCGAGTCAGCTTCGTTTTTTAAAGGGTAGCAGTTCAGATCATCTAACTCCCCTATCATAACGTGCTGAAATTGACATCAGCTGTTACAATAGCGTTTCCTTTGAGAATTTACTAGCTCTGTACTTCTGGACCTATCAGCAAACTTAAAGAAATCAATGCAACACACAGGCAAAATACACTTGCATACACACATTCACCCACCCACCCACCCACACACACACACACAATTAAGCATCCACGCCCATGAGTAGATTTCCCATACAGTCATACTTTCCACAGCTTCCGATTTTCCAGCACGCAACTTGTTACTATTGTAAGGCCAGGTGTGAAGTTATCTCCGCTTGGGTTATCCGCAACTTCATAGTATTGTCTGTTGTCAGTCAGTTCTGCACAGAGATATCTGGTGCTGCAGTCAACTAGTCCAGTCAAAATTGTCCATAATAGTCAGTCACTCCAAGCTTTAGGCAAACTGGCTTTTGTTTGGTGGGAAGGGGGGAGGAAGCAAGGGGGAGGGGGGCGGATACTCTCTCATCCGTAGTGGGTGTGTAAAAGTGCGTGACTGAATGGATGGTTATGGATGTGTGTGTGCGGCGGGAGAAGGAGGGGAGGGTGAGGACTGGGCAGGAAGCGTGACTAGCAACCCCTGGCTTCCTGTGAACGACCTGTCATGATCCGCTCTAATGACCTTTGACTTTCTGGCCGAGTTAGTGACCCTGCTATTGTAAAGGCATCAACTACCCCCGCCCCCGCCCCTTCCGGAAATCGGGACACCATAGACCTGCCGATTAATTTTCGCCCAGACAAGCAAGTGACAGACAGACCAATACAAAAACAGTGAAAAATCCCATTTGGGACGCTCTTGGTGAATTTGTGGTTAAATATTCCAATGTGAATTGACCAGCCAAACCATTTCACGTACGTGTAAATCATAACGAAATATGCACTAAACCAAAGTTTGTTCATTCCGCTTCAATTCTCTCCTGTCCATGCAACCAATAGAAAGCGCACACACCTGAGCAGAGCTGCGCCCATTGTCCAATCCTGCAAATGTTTGAACATTCCATGTGCATGCCGGTCGCCTATTCTAACACATTAAATGAGTCTGTGTTGAGGTTAAAATAACTGATCATAGAAAGACAATGGTGGCTGGTAATAACGAGAAGAAAATAAACCAATGACTGAGTGTGTAGAAAACACTGTGCCTGGTGATTTTCTCCCTAACTTTCGCCAGCAGTGGCGGACGGAATATTTCCTGCGCGCAGTCGGTCGATTGCGGTCATGCTGTAAACTCCCCAACTGCAGAGAGTGAGCAAAAATTATGCTGGCCCGAGTAAATGAATTCCAGTCTGTTTTCCATAATTTATGTTTCTTTCCTCATTTTTTTTTCTTCTATCTGTTTTTGTTTTCTTCTTCTGAAATTGATCCTCCTGTTCTTCCTCCTTCTCATCACCTTCTTCTTCTTTTCCCCGTTCCTCTTATCCCCTTCACATTTCTCATTTGCTTTCCCGTCTCCTTTCCTTGATTGATGATTTGGATGTCTTGAAAATTTAACACTGATAAATGAATAATGTCAGTTCGTCCCTTTGGACTGTCAAGGTTCTATCTCCACGTTTTGGCTGAACTGAGTTACACATTACACAACTACTACTACACAACTTCTCCATTGCGTGTCAAAGTATCAAGCAGCTGTGGTGTGTAATTTGTAAGTATTACTTTACAGAAAAAAAAAATTCTTTGCGAAACTTCAATCCTCGATTTCTCAAAAGTTGACAGAAGGGAGTAAAAACCTTCATTCTAAAGGGACGGGTTGCCAGAGTGGGCAGTTGACACAGTGAAGAAATAAAATGGCAATACATGTATTATGCATCTTCGTCTATCTAGCTCACATATTGGCGTATTTATTATTTTGATGGTTTTGAGTTATGGTGCTCTTGTCGATCACCGCTCGTGGTGAGATCTATACTCTTACAAAGTAACATATCGATATCTTTATTTAGTCTTGCATGCAGTTATAAGCAGGGACGTTTTAGACCCACCCAAGATTAACATAAGTGGCCAAAATTTTTTAATGGTTTCCGGTAAAATGAAAGAAAAAAAAAAGCGTTGATAAGCCAGGACGCGAGATGGAAGACGGTTTAATATACAGATAAAATCACTACAACTGTGCTTGTAGCTACTTGTGACTGTCACTTCTATGATATACCAGTGTATCATAATTATTTGGTTTTTTGGTATTTGGCGCAGAGCAGACCTGGCCACCTCCGCACTGCGACAGTAAGGCAAAAACTGAAGAAAACAAAAAAGTTGAATATATGTGGAGTGGTACTGAACAGATACGAACAGGCACCAGGAAACACGACGTCATATGCAGCTCTACGATAATGGCATATTCAGACTTACGCCAAAGTCCGACGACGGTTCACTGCATTCCAGAGCATGAGGGATATCAGATCAAAATAGAAATGCGCCAATAGGAAAATGCTAAATCCAATATAATCATGATGGCATAAGTCAATAAATAACACGAAAAGAAAGAGTGTTTTTTTTTTCTCCATATCTCAACAGTGTCAAAAATGACGTACATGTATGTCATTAGCGTAGAGTAGTGACGATATCCTGACTCTCAGAATATCAGTCTACGATCGGTTCGAATTATCGCCGAGAAACCGTCGTCTCTGTACATTTCATCACTTTTCACGATTTTGACCCCACCAACAATTCGGGTCTTAGACCTGTCAAAACATTGGTTTTCATCATCTGCGTAATATCACTGGACACGACTGTAACCGACGCTACGTGAACATAAAGAGGGCTACTGTGACTTATTAGAGTAGACTGCGTCATTCTGGTGTAAAATTAGAGGTAAGTCTCCCCCCCCCCTCCATCCCCACCCCCGCCCTTTCCAGCCATGTCTGTGTTCCTTATAAAATCACAAGACTTTCTGATACCTGGTGTAACGTTGATCAACAAGTGCAGGTAGATAATGTAAGCATGTTGTTTATTCCTGTAGAGGCCGCATGGACCGGAATTTGGATCCTTCTGAAGCGTCTGAAGTTATTTACGTTTCTTATAAACTAGATCTACTTGCACCGGGTCAACAAAACCTTATTCGTTTACGAGGTTGATTTTAATTCAGTTTATCACAAAATGTGCAAATTCCACTTGTATTTTCCCCTGTTTGTGAGGAACATGTTTATTATTTCTGGTAGGTGAAAACAGGATCTCCGTGAAATTGGGGATACGGATTAGATATCGATATTGGAACCCAGCTTTTTCCGAGAAAAGCCGCTGTTGGTTCTGAATATGTCATGAGAAAGAGAAGTATACCAGTACAGATTTGACCCCTTCAGTATTCATTCAACAGAGCGAGTCCAATCTTCTGGCAAAATAATATATCTAAGTATATGTGCACCAGTAGGGTCTTACAGAGTTTGAAAATTAAGGTGTAGTAAGTACAGACTGTGGACATTTTAACATTGCGACACTGACTAGTGCAATTGTTATCCACTGCATTTATTTCCTCGCAGTTCTATTGTTGCTATGTTATGTCATTACTCATGTATTGCAAAAAAGAAAGAACAAAAAGATTCTGACATCCGTATTGTTTGTCTCGATGCTTCTATGATCCAAGCAAAAGCTTTGGTTTTGGGACAATAGACCTAAATCCTGTTAAACGTCACCTTTCTCGGAATTCGACGCAGAGGAAGCCACGCGAGGTATGAAGTCACAGAGAAAAATGCAGCTTTAATCTTCGTAGCTAACATGTGGCAAATTAGAAAAGAAAAGTGTAGGCCCACGTCGTAAAGCCCTACATTAGAAACAAAAGAAAACAGAAAACACAACTACACAATAAATTCCAACAGAATTAGAAAATGAAATCAACAACAACAGTAACAACAAACAACTAGCTTGGAACCCCACAGATTTTCTGCATGGTTATTTTTTTTAAAACATCATTCTTTAGTTGCAATTCTAAAATGGCACCGAAGAGAATAAAACACACATGGAAAGATGAGCTGCCTGGAACGGACATGAGGTGTACTTGTGTGCTGTGGCCTGGCAGGAACCCGGTCATAAGGCGTGAGGTTAGAGTGACCCAATGGCCTCCAAATCTGGCACGGTACCCTTTAGTGCCATACGTACAAACATCAGTTTACGACAGACACGTGTTCCGTCCCAGATACACGTTAAATTTACTGCAGAGAAACACATTTCCACGTTCTCTTGAATGAAAAGTAGGTGGAATAGGGCGGGGTTGGAGGGGGGGGGGGGCAGGGACTGGAATGAAATGGGACAAGACTTACTGTTATCCTGGCCTAGCTAGGGATGTTGGTAGTCCATCGATTCCGATGAAGACGTAGTCTGTGAGCTCATCGATGGGAGCGCATGTGGCTTCGCAGTCCTAGACTCGATGCACAGAGGCGCCCGCAGGTATCGCAACGGTAATCTGTTGTTTGAGCTGCAGCAGACGCTTTTCCATGGCGTCTGTCCGTTGCTGCTTTATGACGTTGTCTCCTGTCCCGTTCGAAACTAGATGTCGCTCTGTAGATGAGCGACCCCCATGCCTGTCTGTTTGCAACAGTCGTTTCGAGCTCACGTGGCTGGATGCCGCTCCATTTGAGGTTGCTCTTTAGAGTGTCCTTGTATCTCAGTTTGGGTCTTCCTTGTCTGCGTGAGCCCTGCTTAAGCTCACCATACATGAGCTGTCTGGGGATGCGGCTGTCGTCCATTCTGATGAAATGGCCAGTCCAACGTAGTTGGGCCTTCATTAGGATTGACTCGATACCTGATGAGCCAGCCTTGTCTAGCACTTCTTGATTCGTAATTCTGTCCTGCCAACGGATGCCCATGATCTTGCGCAGCGATCTCATATGGAACTGTTCTAGTTGCTTGATGTGTCGTCGATATAAGGTCCATGTTTCACACCCATAGAGTAGTGAAGAAATGACTACGGCTTTGTAGAGCTTGACCTTTGTTGACAGTCTGATGCCTTTCTGTTGGAGGACTTTCACTCTCAGTCTTCCAAGTGCTTGGCTGGCCTTTTGGATTCTGGAAGTGATCTCTTTATCCAGTGATCCGTCTGCTGAAATGACGCTGCCCAGATACTTGAAATTCTCCACGCATTTCAGCTGGATTCCGTCTATAGTGATGTTTGGTTGGGGCCGGGTTGTGCTCGGGGCAGCTTGAATTAGTACCTCCGTTTTGTCCAGGCTGATCGTCAGTCCAAAGAGCCTTGATGCCTCTGCAAAGCGGTCGACAATCACCTGGAGGTGATTTTCCCTATGTGCCATGAGGGCGCAGTCATCCGCAAACAAGGCTTCAAGGATGAGTTTCTCAACTGTCTTAGTTCGAGCGGAGAGACGTCGGAGGTCAAAGACGGATCCGTCCGAGCGGTACCTGATGTACACACCCAGATCCAGGTCTTTCACAGCATGAAGTAAGACCTGTGTGAAGGACACGTTGAACAGTACAGGGGCAAGTACACAGCCCTGTTTAACTCCATTAGAGATGTTAAAGGAGTTTGTGTAGTCTCCGTTAGAGAGGACTTGACCAGTCATGTTGTCATGGAGAAGCCGTATCATCGTGGTGAATTTGGATGGGCAGCCCAGCTTCATGAGGATGGTCCAGAGAGCTTCTCTGTTGACTGTGTCGAATGCTTTGGTCAGATCTATAAATACTGCATATAGATCCATCTGTTGTTCGATGCACTTCTCCTGGACTTGTCTTACAGCAAACACCATGTCTGTGGTGCTGCGACCAGGACGGAAGCCACACTGTGCCTCAGGCAGGATGTTCTCCGAGATGCTTGCAATCAGTCTGTTGAGGAGAATGCGGGCCAAGATCTTTCCAGCAACAGATAGCAAGGATATCCCCCTGTAATTTCCACAGTCTGCCTTCGTTCCCTTGTTCTTGTATAATGCCACTATAGTGGCATCTCGGAGGTCTGCAGGCATACATTCTGTCTCCCATATGGTCAGCAGAACGTCGTGGAATGCTCTGGCAGCTGTAGTTCCAAGTGTCTTGTACAGTTCTGCAGGGATTCCGTCTTTTCCTGGGGCTTTGCCGCAATTCATCTGTTTGATGGCAGTCCCGACCTCATCTTCACTAGGCGGGAGGTCAAGGTCATCTTTTAGTGGCTTCTGAGGTATCTGCCGCAACGCTTCATGATCGACTGCAGATGGCCGGTTTAGCAGCTGGCGGAAGTGTTCCTCCCATCTTGCCCTAATTCCTTCTTTGTCTTTGATCATGGTTGAACCATCAGCTGACATCAGGGGGGCTATTCCATCCCCAGAAGGACCATAGATGGCCTTGATGGAATTGAACAGCATTTTGGAGTTATTGGCGTCAGCGTACTGCTGCACTTCCTGTGCTTTCCTGTCCCACCATCTGTCTTGCATATTGCGGAGCTCTCTCTGGGCTCTGGTCTGGCAGTCCTTGAATCTGTGGCGCTGTGAGAGGCAGTTTGGGTGATTCTGCCAATCTATATAGGCCTTTCTCTTTTCATCCAGCAATACTTGCACGGCCTCATTGTTGTCGTCAAACCAGTCTTGGTGAAGTTTCCTCTTTGGGCCGAGTACTGAAGTGGCTGTTTCCGAGACAGCTTCTTTGAACTGGTTCCACTTTTCCTCCGGTCCACCAGTTAGGGGTCCCATCGTTTCAAACTTTTCGTCAAGGCTAGTCTGGAATTCCTGCTGGTATTTGGTTGAGAGAAGTCTAGCTGTGTTGAAAGCCGATCTGGTGAGCTTTGGGCGCTTGGGGTGCGGAGGCACTATGCGAATGTTGAGCTTGGCTCTAACAAGTCTGTGATCTGTCCAGCAGTCTGCACCACGCATTGCTTTGGTGATAAGGACATCGCTGCTGTCACGTTGGCGGGTGATAATGTAATCGATGAGATGCCACTGTTTAGATCGTGGGTGCATCCATGTGCTCTTATACTTATCAGCCTGCCTGAACATGGTATTAGTTATCAGCAGGTCGTGCTCCACGCATTTGCTCAATAGTAGGAGGCCATTGCTGTTCATCTTCCCGACTCCATGCTTCCCTATCACTCCTCTCCATTGGTCATAGTCTCTGCCAACTCGGGCGTTGAAGTCGCCTAGCACAACGAGTTTATCAGTGGCAGGTGTGGCACGCAGCAGAGTGTCCAAGTCAGCATAGAACTGCTCTCTGATCGCCTCTGTGTTGGTCATTTTTGGGGCATAGGCGCTTATGATGGTGAGAGAGCGCTTGTTGCTGATGGGAAGACGGAGCTTCATAAGTCTTTCGTTGACGCCAGTGGGAAGGAAGGGGATCTGCTTCATGAGACTAGACTTGATGGCGAAACCAACTCCGTGTATTCTGTCCTCATGCAGGGTCTTTCCTTTCCAGAAGAAGGTATATCCACGGCCTGATTCTGCTAATGATCCTTCCTCAGCAAGCCGGGTTTCGCTGATTGCTGCGATGTCGACGTTGTATCTCGACAGTTCTTTGGCGATAAGGGCTGTTCTTCTCTGAGGCCTGGAGACATTGTCTCGATCTATGAGGGTACGTATATTCCACGTACCAAGGATTAGTTTTTTCTTTTTGGATCGACCGCAAATGGGTAACTCTGCCAGCCGCGGTAAGCTGGCCAGACAGTGTAGGGCAGGCTTTGTTTAGGCCACCTTTTCTAGGCCCCTCCCTTGATAGGGTGAGCAGTGCTGTCCTAAAGAGGCTGCTCAGTCGCCTGGGATGCTGCCGAAGTTCTCCGCTGCCCTGTACAGAGGACGACGACCACTGGTCCGCAGGCCGCCTACGTGCAGGCTTGTGGCTAGAACTTCCAGTGGTTACCTCCACCTGTCCCTTTCGCCACTCCCCCATCGCCGCAGGGCTTTGGTTGAAGGTTGGGGGGGGGGGGGATTGACCTGAGTCGAGTTTCACAGACACCTGTGCGTGAGGTTGATTTAAGTGGGAGAACCGTTGCACAGGGGCAATCCCACTCTCTCGGCAGTAGAAATCTTAACCCAGTGGCACGGAGAATCGTTACGCCTGGAGACCTCTTCTGCTGCAGTGGATGACCAGGACGTCTTTGTGTCTCGTCGTGCATAGCTAGGGATGCTGTATTATATAAACATGTGATCTATGTCAAGTGCCATCAATTTGTAGGCCAGACCACAATGGCGCTCATTATTATGTCCAAAATGAAACTAGGTCACAGCCTCAGGTAACCAACGCTAGGATCAGTGAGTGTGGATCTGACCTAAAATCTCTCTCTGTCTCTCTTTTTTTTTTTCGGCAGTTGATGTTGATCTCGGTGGTGGTTCCATCAGTTGCATGGAACAAAGTTTTCCTGTCGTAGTAGTTTAAAATTGAGCCTGGGTTTGGGGGAAGCACGACGACAAGATAATAGTCACATTGTGCCAGGAAACAGCAAGGCGATGGCTAGAACATAACAGACCGGCTGGACAGAACTAGACCCTACCAGAAGCGCCAACCAACCAACCATCGTGGCAGTCAGATCACTGTGTGGCAGGGCTGGATTGAGACCTTTAGAAGCTCTAAGCACTTAAAAGATTTTGCTGCCCCCCATATACTGATATATTAATTCAAAATATGAACAATAATAAACCATTAAAAATAAAGAAATGAGGCTTATGCGCCAGCAAATACTTTATTATATTTTTAAAATTTATTGTGTATGTGTGTCTGGGGGTGAGGGCTTCTTTTTGTGGATCCTGGTTCAGCTGCACCATTTGCAGTTTTGCTTCATGGCAGATCCGGGGATGAAATTTTTCTGCGGTGCCTCCTCGCCTCCTCCTGCCACCCCTTTCCTTCATGCCCTAGGCAGTGCTTATTTCCAGCAATTGTGTTTGGTAAGGAAATCGGTCATCAGAAGAATGGTTCTGTTAAGAGCGAAGAGCTTTTCTTTGTGTGTTGCTGTTTGTTTCTCTGGCATAACTGACCAAGCTGAGACATCACGAGAATGATGCTCTTAATAGCAAGGACTGTTTGTTTTTATCTTGTTGTTTGTCTGGCAACGCTGGCCAGTCACATGTCATCAAGCGCACCTGAAACGTGCGGGCGCCTATTAGCTAACCCGAGACACAGTTTGGCCAAATAATGAAGTCCTAGAGGCAGAGCTGCTCCGCCAAACCTCTGAGATAATTCAGGTGTTATCTTCCTCATAAATTTGGCACCCTCACTATAGAGATTTTATTCCGCAGCAGCAATACGCCACTGATAACATCTACTTCCAAGAAGATTGCAAAACTCTTTCTGTACATTAAACTATGAAATTTAATGTATTGGCCTAATCTAATCCAGCTACGCTACTGGTATACTCTAAAAGAAGATCTTGTCAGACTACAACTGCGTTGGCATGATCACTGATTCAAAGTTGTACCGGACGTCCTAAATGGCAGGGGCGTGGCCAAACCGCGGCTCGCAAGCCACATGCGGCTCTTTGACCTTCAATATGCGGCTCCTGGAAATGTGATGGCTGGACTTTTTTTTTTTTTTATCACAGTTAAGAAATTAATTTCAAGTTTTATAATTATTTACTAGGTATGAACTGAGACTCCGTTGATTTCAAACGTAACTTTAATGTTAATGGTTAGTAAAAATATTTAAGAACTTAAATCCTAATTTTAATGCTAGATCTGAGTGAGGCATTGTTCTTTAGTGCTGAGGAAGAATTTATAATTATAATTTTTTTTTTGCAACAAAATGTATAATTATGTAACACACACAAAAAAGAAAACGTTTGTCAAACTGTAAATTAATTGTCTTCATAAATTGTGGCTCTCGAACATCTGAAGTTTATTTAATTCATCGTATGTGGCTCTTACATTTAAGCACGTTTGGCCACCCTTGCTATATGATAAAGTTCCCAGATAGGGTCTCTGGTTATGCACAACGAAAGGTGTCATGGATTGAAGCTACAGATGTATCTGATGTCGCTGGTATTTCTGCATTGCCACCACAGCCTCCCGTGAGCTGGCTGACGTCACCGAGTCTGCCAAATCTGCCCGTGGGATGAATATCAAAAATTTGTAAATTGACATAAACACAACGGCTGGTTTATTGAATGATACTTCTTATCAGAATGTGGGAACAGTAATGAATAAAGTGGAGATTTTTTCTGGCGTTTTAAAACTAAACGAAACCATTAACCAAACGACTCTATAAGAAACCATTCAATGTAGTGCTAGGAACGAATATTTATTTATTTATTTATTCATAAGTATTTGTATACTTCTTCAGTCCCATTTGGAAATTTATTAATTATTTAATAATAATAATAATAAATAGAATTTCTATAGCGCATTTCTAATAAAATTATTACTCAATGCGCTGTACATTGCATCAATAATTCATGCATACACTTTCCAAATCTCATACTAAAACACGCACTCTCATCCATACAAACTTTCAGTTTCACACACATGGACGCTCTTAGTCTTACGATTTATTTATAATTATACCGATCTGTTATATATTTATTTATCTGTTTATTTGCATTTTTATCTGGAAGGGACGTCGCCTACTTGCTATTTTGTAAATAAAGACTCAGTTCCCGTACTACCACCATCAATACAACAACTTTACTGCTTCCACTACCACTTTCATCACCACCACTGCTACTTCTACAAAAACACTACAATATCAGACAATTACAATAACTGCGACCACTACCACTATTACTACCACCACTTCCATTGCCAATATTACTTCATGTACAACTGAAAAAAAATATTACTACAAAACAATTCTACAATTACGTCGATGCAAATCTACTATTACGACAAAATCACTCTACTGTTACGACAGTGTCAGTCCACTGTTACGACAAAACCACCCCACTATTAAGGCAAAACCACCCTACTATTACAACAAGACCACTCTACTATTAGGACAAAATCACTCTACTGTTATGACTAAATCACTTTATTGTTATGACAAAATAACTCTCGTGTTACAACAGAGCCACTCTACTATTACCAAAGAACCACTCTACTATTACGACAAAATCACTGTACTACTAACGACAATAGCACTCTACTGTTAGGTCTAAATCATTCTACTATTATGACAAGATCACTATGCTTTATTACGACGACCACTGCCACAACTAACTGCGCACCGTCCAGAAGAGGGGAAAAATGAGGGGAATCCTTCCTCCCCCTCCCTCCCCCACCCCCACCCTGACAGTGTCCACAATAACACAAGCCACATCTGGTTTCTGTAACTGACAATGTTTCGTGCAGCTATGCGCGTACGGTTTCCTTCTTACATTTACATGGACACTGGGGATAGTTCTGACCAACCTCTGTTCGTCTGTTTTCTCTCTTTCTGTGTGCTTTTCTTTCTTTCTCTGTGTCTGTCTGTCTGTCTCTCACTCTCTCTCTCCCTCTTTCTCTGTCTGTCTGTCCATTTCTCCGTATCTCTCCCTCTCCCGCTCTCTCTCCCCCTCTCTTCCACCCCCCCCCCCAACCCCGTCTTTCCCTCCCTATCCATGGACTCAGACAATGTCAGAGGGAAGAAGAACTAACAAGAGAAATACGAGAAATACGAATAAAGACGTTTGCTTCTTTTTTGATAGTTGTCAAATGTCACTAAAACCAAAAATACAAGAAATCCCCTTTATAATGAAATTATGTAACTGTAGCATCTGCAAGCTATCCCTTGCCCTCCCCCGTTTTCTTGTTACACTGGTGAGCATGTGTTCATTTCTTCTTGACAACCGCTAGAGTGTACTGTACTCCGTGACCTGACCTTCTTCTCCTAGTGAGTAGTTTTTTCCTCGCCCGCTTGTTGTCAGGTGTTTTGACTCGTTCAGTAAATATTAGTATGTTCCCGAACATTCGATAACACTGTGGAGAAGGATGTTTACGCCAGATTTGGCCTTGAGTGATGTAACCTGATGACGTATTGATGCGTGATTGGTTAGTTTGTGCGAGGGCAAAGGTAACGTTTATTTCGGGAACTTTCTGTAGGAATGTTTATATATATAGACCTGTGTGAGTGGTTGGGGGGGGGGGTGAGTAAGTGAGTTTCCTTTTGTGTGGCGTAGATATTTAGTTTCGCTGGTGTCTTCCTAGTATTTATTGTTCACTATACAGTGATTAAACTTTAGTATTATTTAATCTATCGTCGGATCTCGTGTTTATTCATTTTACAGCTGTAATAGTTTCGTTTTCTAAAGGGTTGTAGTTAGATCAACTAACTCCCCCCTACTATAACGTGCTAGAACAACCTCAGCTGTTACATATTGGGGGCTCGTCCGGGATCCGACCATATTCGAACGAACCAGATCTAAATTACTAGATTTATTTACATAGTTTACAGTAGAATATCACCGACAAGCTATCTACAACATGTCGGAGGTTATTGGAAGGCTTAGCCAGGAAGCGGACGCTATGGAGCTCACTGGGCAGGAGAGACGGGACTACCTCCGTGAAGGCCTAGAAAGAGAAAGACAGCTGGAGGCTCAACGACAGGAGAAGGAGGCTGAACGACAGGCTCGGGAGAAGGAGGCTCAACGACAGGAGAAGGAGGCTGAACGACAGGCTCGGGAGAAGGAGGCTGAACGACAGGCTCGGGAGAAGGAGATGAACCACGAGCTGGAGATGGAGAGGATCCGCCAGCAACGTGGAGGCAACGACTCAGCGCAGAAGACCGACGACCACGCCAGTTCCAAGAGACCCAAGCTACCTGCATTTCAGGACAAGAAGGACGATCTGGATAGCTGGTTGCTGCGGTTTGAGAGGTTTGCCGAGACAGCTGAATGGCCCAGATCCACCTGGACGACATCACTGTCTGCCCTGCTGACCGGGAGAGCTTTGGAGTGCTTCTGCAGACTACCGATCGACGAAGCCAAGGACTACGACAAGGTCAAGGAAGCGTTGCAGAAGAGGTACAACCTGTCAGAGGACGGATACAGACTCATGTTCAGACAAGGTAAGCCTGAAGATGGAGAAGATGTTGGAATGTTTTTGACCAGGATCAAGACCTATTTAGAGAGGTGGATAAAGCTGTCGAAGACGGAGGAGACCTACGAAGGAGTGAGAGATCTGTTCGTCAGAGAGCAATTCATGGATGCCTGCCCACCAGACCTTGCAACCCATGTGAGGGAGAGGAAACCAAAGACGCTACAGGACATCGCAGATTCAGCGGAGGCGTACCTGGTAGCGAGGAACCGGACGCTCAGCGGGAGCGCCAGACTGCAGAGCCGGCCAGTGCGACAGAGGCCCAACGGAGACAGAAGCCCACAGGTCTGCCATAGGTGCCAGAGGCCGGGACACAAGGCGAGGGAGTGTCGTGCAAAGTTAAACGACAAAGGTGAGTTGAAATGTTACCTTTGTGGAAAGCCAGGCCACGTTCGGAGGATGTGTCCAGCCCAGAAGGATATGGGACGAGGCAAGCCGAACAAGGCGGCGGCGGCCGTAGTTATAGCGGCGGACGAGTCGTCAAGACAAGATGTGACGACGGCTGACACCAGCATCAACGTTCAAGCGGTAATGAAGGACGGGAAGCTACAGTTAGCGGTGCCTGTTGCGTGCGGAGGATGCAGTGACGGAAGGACCGTGGAGAAGCTGAAGTTACCAGTGATGAAGGGCTTGATTGGAAATCGAGCGGTAGATGTCCTAAGAGATACCGGCTGTGAAGGTGTAGTGGTGCGGCGAGCACTGGTGGACGACGGACAGCTCACCGGTGGGAAGAAACTTATCGCGAGGATCGATAACTCCTTGCTAGCGGCGGAGGAAGCCGTTATCGACGTGAAGACGCCTTACCTGACGGGCAGAGTGACGGCGCTGTGTCTCCCGGAGACCATCTGCGACCTAGTAGTCGGGAATGTGGACGGAGCGAAGGACCCGTACGACCCTGATACTGAGGTGATGGTAGGAGCGGTGACCACGAGGGCCCAGGAGAAGAGGAAGGACCAGTCTACGTCGCTGAAGGTGCCGAGGGCAGAAAGGCACGCGGGAGTGGATAGAGAGGAACTTATCCGACTCCAAGAAGAAGACGAAGTCATTAGGAAGTTAGAGCAGAAGAAGATCCTAACTAATAGAGGCAATAAATCTGTTCATTTTGAGAAACATGGAGGAGTACTGTACCGGATCTACAAGGACCTGAGACAGGCGACGGTTATAAGGCAAGTGGTACTACCCGAGAAACTGAGAGAGTATGTACTGAGTGTAGCCCACGACTCGATCGTCGGAGGACACCTCGGCGTGAAGAAAACCAAAGACAGAGTTATGAGCAATTTTTATTGGCCTGGAATTGAAGGTGACGTCGCGGGATACTGCCGCTCATGCGACGTGTGCCGGAGGACGGTGAGCGGGGGAGCGACCTCAGGGGTGCACCTGCAGAGTATGCCAGTAGTGGACGTACCATTTAGGCGAGTGGCCGTGGACTTGGTAGGACCTGTCGACCCCCCAAGTGAAGGTGGACATCGGTATATCCTGGTGTATATAGACTACGCTACTCGTTACCCCGAAGCCACACCCTTGAAGAAGATCGACGCAGAAACGGTAGCAGAAGCCTTAGTGAACATCTACAGCCGTTTGGGTGTGCCCGAAGAGATCTTGTCCGACCAAGGGACCCAGTTTATGTCAGATGTCATGAAGGAAACGAATAGACTACTGGGAATTCGACAGTCGACCACTACAGTCTACCACCCTATGTGCAACGGGTTGGTGGAGCGATTCAACGGCACGCTGAAGAAAACATTGAGACGACTGTGCGCAGAGCACCCAAGCAGTGGCACAGATACATCAACCCGCTGCTCTTCGCATATCGTGAAGTTCCCCAAGAGTCGACCAAGTTTGCCCCATTCGAGTTGCTGTATGGGAGAACTGTGAGAGGACCAATGCACATTTTACGACAACTATGGACCAAGGACGTAGAGGAGCCGGAAACGAAGACCAGTTACCAGTACGTCATGGAACTACGTGAGAGGCTGGAGGACACATGGAAGTTAGCGACGGAAGAACTCTCCAAGGCTCAAGGTAGACAGAAGACCTACTACGACCGGAAGGCGCGAGAGAGGAAGTTCCGCCCCGGAGATGAAGTGTTGGTGCTACTGCCGACGAACACTAACAAGCTCCTAGTCCAATGGAAGGGACCATATAAGGTAGTCTCAGTTGTCGGTGTTAACGACTATAGAGACAAGATGGGTGCAAAAGAAAAGACCTTGCACGCCAACCTCCTCAAGAGATACATTCCAAGGACGTCAAAAGCAGCAGCAGTGGCAATGGAACCGAGACCTATTGTGACCGAGATGTGTGGGATGGACAACAGTAGGAGAGATATCACGCCTGGACATGTCAACGCCATAAAGGACGGCGGCGGTGATAGTGCTGAGACTGTACTGGCAGAGGACGACATGATGGACAAGAGTCAACCCGTGGAGTCAGCTGGCATGACAGTCATCGAGGACTGCGACCTGGAAGGCGACAACGGTGGAACGACGGAGGACCTTGCCGACCTAGGAAGCTGGAACCAGAAGGAAAGCTACAGAGATGTCCAGTATGGAACGCAACTGACATCGGAACAACGTCAAGAACTCTGCGATGTGGTGAAGAATTACCAGCACGTCTTCACCAATCTCCCTGGATGCTGTCAGTTGGGTGAACATCGCATCGACCTGACGACAGAAGTACCAGTTCGTCAACGACCATACCCGGTGCCCTACGCATTGCGCGACTCATTGAAGGAGGAGCTTAGCACCATGGAACGGCTGGGCATCATTCGAAGGAGCTCATCAGCTTATGCTTCACCTATTGTTGTCGTCAAGAAGAAGGACGGATCCAACCGAGTCTGCATCGACTACAGGAGGTTAAACAAGATCACAGTATTCGACCCTCATCCGACAGCAGCGCCATCGGAAGTGTTTCAGAGTCTATCGAGAGGAAAATTATTCTCTCGGATTGACCTGAGCAAGGGATACTGGCAAGTGAAAGTTCGAGAGCAAGACATTCCCAAGACGGCGTTCGTCACCATGGGCGAGCACTATGAATTCATTCGGATGCCTTTTGGGATGATGAACTCAGGAGCCACGCTGAACAGGATCGTAAAGCCATTGATCCGTGGAATGAACAATGTGACAGCATGACGACCTGCTGATTCATACAGAGACATTCGACGAGCATGTGAAGACTCTCAAGGACTTACTGCAGAGGATGGACCAAGCTGGATTAACTGCAAGACCATCGAAGTGTCTGATTGGAACGTCTGAAGTAGACTTTGTTGGACACTTAGTGGGAGAAGGTATGATTGGCCTGTTAGAAGAGAATGTATGTAAGGTACGAGACGCACCCAGACCCACCACTAAGAAGGAAGTGAGAGCATTCTTAGGATTAGTGGGATATTACCATGAATTTATTCCTAACTTTTCAGCGATTGCATCACCATTGTCTGATTTACTTAGAAAGGGTCAGCCCAATATAGTTCAGTGGGATGAAACGCAGGAGAAAGCGTACACCTCTTTGAAGAATGTCATTATCTCCAAACCCGTGTTATGTTTGCCAGATTTTTCCGAAGAGTTTGTCTTAGCAACTGATGCATCAGATCGCGGATTAGGCGCTAGTCTTATGCAGGAACACGAGGGAAAGTTGTACCCTGTGGCATATGCTAGTCGTAAGCTATTGCCTCGTGAGACAAAATATTCGGTCTCAGAGCGCGAATGTTTAGCTATTGTTTGGGCTGTAAAAAAGTTTACTTTGTATTTGTATGGAAAGGAGTTTGTGCTCCAAACTGACCATCGGTCATTAGAGTTTTTGAACTCTGCCAAGTTTGACA
This sequence comes from Onchidella celtica, assembly GCA_963931925.1. Classification (NCBI taxonomy): domain Eukaryota; kingdom Metazoa; phylum Mollusca; class Gastropoda; order Systellommatophora; family Onchidiidae; genus Onchidella; species Onchidella celtica. Next base: position 38,476,713 of record OZ007578.1, read on the forward strand.
GTCCAAAGCTATTACGATGGAGTTTATTTTTACAGTCTTATCGATTCAGGATTCACTACGTAAAAGGCAGAGAAAATGTCTGTGCCGATTTCCTGAGCAGGGTATTTTAAAGTAGTACACTATCAGTGAAATGCATTGTAACCCATACTTTTGCCTATTGTACTGTAATTGGGGACATAGTTCATCTGTGACTGAATATTGAATTGATGGCTGGTAGAGAGTCATGATGTGTTAGTCACATTTTGATTTTATGCTATGTCATATTTGTTACCAATGGAACTTGGTGTAATTTTTGGAAAATGTAACCCAAATGGGGACTGCGAGCAAGCAGTGTTTGTGTTATGTTGCAATGTTGTAACTTGTTTTGACCTAATATGATGAAGAAAGACCCTAACCAGTGGTCGGTATGTATTGGTATTTTTGCCATTGTACGTATGAGTTACACATTTTGGAGATAACCATGTTATGTACAACAAGTTATATGCTATGATTCGTGCACGAAGCATTATGTAAACGATGGGCCATCGTTTCATCATATATGATTTGTAATAATATCATTGACCATTGTTTCACCACAGTGGTGGCGTTGTGTTATTTTGACTAGTAGGCCTACTGTTTAGTATTGGGAAGCAATGACGGTATTGTATTAGTTATGGTATTAGTGATGCAAAGGATATTGCATTGTATTGTATTTGCGATGAAATTTGGGAAGGCACTGAAATTGTTGATAATTGTAATAGAATTAGCAACTACCTTTGTGAGATTGGGAGTACTGTAAGATTGTTATTTCAAGATATTGCAGACGCTGAATAATGTTTCGGAGTTGAAAATATTCAACTTAAATTGGGGAGTTGTGTAGCATCTGCAAGCTATCCCTTGCCCTCCCCCGTTTTCTTGTTACACTGGTGAGCATGTGTTCATTTCTTCTTGACAACCGCTAGAGTGTACTGTACTCCGTGACCTGACCTTCTTCTCCTAGTGAGTAGTTTTTTCCTCGCCCGCTTGTTGTCAGGTGTTTTGACTCGTTCAGTAAATATTAGTATGTTCCCGAACATTCGATAACACTGTGGAGAAGGATGTTTACGCCAGATTTGGCCTTGAGTGATGTAACCTGATGACGTATTGATGCGTGATTGGTTAGTTTGTGCGAGGGCAAAGGTAACGTTTATTTCGGGAACTTTCTGTAGGAATGTTTATATATATAGACCTGTGTGAGTGGTTGGGGGGGTGAGTAAGTGAGTTTCCTTTTGTGTGGCGTAGATATTTAGTTTCGCTGGTGTCTTCCTAGTATTTATTGTTCACTATACAGTGATTAAACTTTAGTATTATTTAATCTATCGTCGGATCTCGTGTTTATTCATTTTACAGCTGTAATAGTTTCGTTTTCTAAAGGGTTGTAGTTAGATCAACTAACTCCCCCCTACTATAACGTGCTAGAACAACCTCAGCTGTTACAGTAACAAAAATACTTTAAAAGCCCTTTCTACTGAATAAACTCGAAAACCATATAAACGCATCTTTCTGAAATTTAGCACGAAGAAATGAAATATGCAGGCAAAATGTTCCTGGCTAGATAAAAGCTTACGGTAAGGAGTAATTGAAAATAGAGAAGGTGCAAAACTGTAAATTTTCACGCTGGTGGTTCGGGGAGACGGCATGGCAGTTCTGCTCTTCGTTATCCCTACTAAGTCCTACATGTGTAATACTTTATCATCTTACTACATGTGTAATGGAGCTAGAGGCTGAACGTGTAATCATCTAAAACTCGTGACTACACGGTCAAAATTTATGAAACTTGGTGTACTGCTTCAAGTTTTGATGATGGGGTTACGTGGACACATTCATTTCGTATAAAGTCAGTCTTTAATATTATTTGTTTAAGATTTTTTTTGAGCCTCAAAAATTGAGACGAATTTTCGTCGAGCAGAATCAAGAAGCATGAACGGAAATTCCGTCCTTGACCTCTCTTTACACATCAGTGGTCGAAAATCAACGTAAGCACATCTGTGTATTTCTACGCAAGCCCTATTAGTCACGGCATTGAATCCAAATTGTGCTTTTAATGTAGCCCACAGACTAAAAAATTAACCAGACTGGAAACACGAGCTTCGGGCTGTGTCGTTTTTTTACGGAATTTTCCGAGCGACGACTGTATAACCAACATGGCCGCCGCTCGGGAAATTCCGATTCTAGTTCTATCTGCAGTAGAAATTTCTTTTCATTTGTCAAGATTGGTTGTACATGTATTAATTTCTTGGTGCGGAACCAAACTTCCGCGTTCAGTAGGCGCGTCAAAATGGTGTCATTCAAAATTGTAGCTATGCTGAAGCGTCGGCCGCTAACTTAAACCTAGTATGGTGGATGGTTCATGACCTTTCCTTGTTTTGTGACGTCACACAATGGGATCATCAAGTCTGGTTAATTTATTAGTCTGTGATGTAGCCTAGATCTAGATTTACGGTTGGGCTTCCAACAAGGAACCTACAAAGTTGATCTGGCGCGAGTCGGCGAGTATTTTAAAGGAAGTAAGGTCTCCAATGTAATCATCAATGGCCTTTTTAACCACTGGGCCTTAAATTCTACAAAATATAATTATTACTCACAGAAAGACGTGAAGGTGTACGTGGGCACATTTTAAAAGGTCTTGAAGTTCGCTATAGTCTTAATACTTTCGATGATTTTGAGCCACAGCTGAGTTGAACAGAAGAAAGTGCTCCGACATTTTGAGCCGGAAAAAAAGGACACCTTTTTTCTTCGAGTAGAATTAAAAAGTATGACCGGAAATTTCGTTCTGTGTATGAATTTACACATTCGTGATGGAAACGCGACTTTAAAAATTACATCTGTGTATTTCCCGAGACAGCGGACCAACTAGTCTACAGTAAAATTAGTAGGTACTACTTGTTACACGCCGCCGCGCGCAACAACAATATGATGTAGATCATAATCATTATCATCATCCAGAGACCATCATCATCTCCACCACGGCTCACAGTAGGCCACTGCTGGTATCGGAATATTGGCAGCCTCTGGGAAGTTGTTTCTTGCTGTTTTTCAGGAGAAAGTTAAAAAAGAAAAAAAAGAAACTATTTACGTATTTTATATATTTTTTTATATTCTTTATATCATGTTTTTATATATCCTTTGTTTTTAAAATAAGATAACGTTAAAAGCCATTTTTCGTAGGCTCCATGAAAGAGTAGTATAGATTGGTCAATGTTCATCTCTATGAACCTTTTTACTGTAAACCTGCTCATACCTTGATAGAACTGGATGTGTTTCCAGACACATGTTGGCCATTCGCCAGTGAATAGTCACCTAGCATGGAGTTCCCCAGTTTATTTTTAGTCGCAAAAACAGCGCCATCAAGGATGGAATTTTCCGTCGAAATAACTGTAATAATGGCGGCGTCCACAGTATTTACGCATTCCGTATGTTATTGTTATATCTGCTGGAGAAGTGTGGTTCTCTGTATCCTTTACCCAAACTTGGCGTTGTAAAAATTCACAAAGTGAAAAGAGAAACGGAAAAACACATTCAGTATTCAGGACAAAACCCATTGTCAGTAAAATTGATGTAGTTTACTTTGGAGTATACTCTGAACTGCCTGAGAAGAACACAGGAGGAGGAAGTGGGGGGGGGGGTGTCTTCTGAAGAAATAATGAGGTAAAAGCAGGATATGGGCTCGAAGACAGTACAGAGCAAGGCAAGGCAGAATGGGAAATAACCTCAACATCAAGTTCATTGGTTAGAGTTATGGAAATGCAGAGAATGAACTATGTATAGAAGACAAAGCGGAGGAATGAAGGAAAAATGGAAATGAAGAATAATTATGTATTTATATATATATAAGATGTTTTCAGCAGACTCAAGCAAAACAGAAATCCGGACAAGTCTCAGGTGTACGATGACCAAGAAGCCAGCTGAAGAGTGCAATTAGGTCAATGAACATGTTTCCAGCCGACTCAAGCAAAACAGAAACCCGGACAAGTCTCATACGTTCAGTGACCTAAGTGCACTCTTCAGCTGGCTTCTTGGTCATCGTCTGACCTTGTACCTTGTACATTAAGGTGGCATCATCCACCCCCACAGAGGGGATGAGAAGATAATGCATAGTCTGTGAGCCAACACTTGTCTCCCTTTGGAATCACCAGAGTGTCAAGGCCAAAGCATGTATCACATCACCCCGCCCCCAGCTACAGACACATGGCAACAACGCAAACTGCGTCTGGTCAGTGGACAAAGAACAAAAACTCCATAGACGTACCCGGTCAGCAAACATTTCCCTCTACAGGTAGGTGTAATTGTAACAATATGTTATGTTAGCTCTTCAGTACAAATAGGTTACGCTTTGGACTTTGAGTACATCAGATATTTGGAAATGCCAGAAACGCCTTCCTATCCCCGTTACCTCAAAAGTTGATACGAATTTTGTGTCCGAATTTCCGACTTCATAAGTGTGTGCTGCCTCCCGCTGGGTCACTATGCGGGCAGTGTCTATTGACTTAGTAGCAACATTTATGGGCGGCGAGCTACCAGCCTGGCACCTACACTAGCCTTGATCTGTTTCCCCCCTTAGGCCTAAGCTCTGAAATTAGCGAAAGGCAGCTGTGTGCTCGCGCAAAGTGACGACTTATTCGAGTATCCTGAACGGGCTGAGTGTAATCACGAGTGTGGTATGTCAGTATTTTGCAATCGTTTATGATAACTTATATATATATATATATTTGTCTCAAAAGGTATGGTCGCGTGTAGGGAGTGTACAGGTCACAGAAGTTCAAGGTCAAATCAGTTCAAGGCATGAGGGTCTTCTTAGTCATGGCCAGTAGTGAGACTTCTTCCGTGATCTGGGCTAGCCAAATCATAGCATATAATATTTTTATTATATATACATATATATAATATAGCTTACAGCTGTGCTAGATCTAGATTCGTACAGTCACACGTACACACACGCAGACGTACGTACACGAACGCACGCACAAATACACACGCACGCACACACGGTCACACAAGATCGGGTCCGTATTAAAGAACTTAAGGTCCGGAACATACCAGCCGACGTACAAGGTGGTCTAGAGGCAAGGTGTTCGCCTCTCATGCCAGGGGTCCCGGGTTCTAAACCCGGGCAGTGCAGGCATGTTGGAAAGTGGATTTTTCTCATATTTTCAAGTCCCTTGTCCTATTGGGGGGTAGGATCGAGTAGTTCTTGGAAATTGGATTTTTCTCATATTTTCAAGTCCCTGGTCCTATTGGGGGGTAGGATCGAGTACCTAGTCTTCTCGGATAAGGACGAAAAAATTCGGAGGGCCCCGTGTGCACGTTGCGCACGTTAAAGATACCTTGGCAGTTGGAAATCGTAAAGAGCAGGCCGAAAGGCCGCTGCCCGGGCAAAATTGAAATTAATAGATTAAAATTTATCTATAATTATCATCCCCCCCCCCCCCCCGCCAGAACAAGAAATAATAAAACAAGTAAAGTGAGGTGTAAATGCCAAGGGCAGCGAACCTCCTAAAATAAAGACCTCAAATCAACATACCAGCCGATTTTGATCGTCCGACCAGTTATTTATTATGGTGACGTCACGACATTGAGTTGCAATCAGACCTGGCGCAGCCGCCAACTAGTTGGGTCTTATTGAAACTTAGTATCGTGACGTCATCATTCAACTGGTCCGGTCAAAATCTGCTAGTCGCGCCACCCCTTCACCTTTCATTGTCCACCTCACCCTCCTTCCCTTTTCGTGAGTTGTGAACCTTCTGCACTGAGGACCAGCATTACCACTTGATCCCTGAATGATTAGATCTAGTGAGTAACTCCATGCATCACCTTCTTTCCCGTGATCCAATCCAGATGTGAGTAATCGGTACTCACACGTTACCATAGTCCCCAAAACTGACTTTTTGACCTCTTACCTCTCTGTACTTGTCATGTGATTGTAACAAAGGGACGGTACTCACTACAGAACTGCTCACCCAAGTTAGGGGTGAAACTGAAACAGACCAAGGCTGATGTAGGCGCCAAACTGGTGGCTCGTCACCTGATTATTATGCATCACACTAAAACAGTACTCACTGTCCACTCCGCTGCAGTGTTTCTACTGCGGTGTGGTTTTCCACCTACTGGGTGGTCAGTCTCACACACCCCGTCCCTCAAGACCTAGGTCGCAGAGGAGCGGCTACCTTACCTAAAGATTCTGCCGACACGCCTGGCCGTTCCGGCCAGCTTGACCATCCTTGGTCTCGTCCACATGTTTGACCATCCTTATAAAATGACCATGAGTATACGTGAGTGGGTTAGTTATGTCTCGGCCCTAGTTAGTTGTTTTTCGGTAGTCGTGGGGGCCAACAGCTTTCGGCTGAGGCCAAAGTGAAATCAAAGAAGTTTCCTTTTGATTAGAGAATAAATGCCAGCGAGTTGTTAGAAAATCTTGCGTTTGTTATATTTTGTTCAAGAACATTAAATTCTCTCTCACATCACACATTGAAAAATGAGGGTGGATCTGAAAAAAAGTGGGCTAAAGGTGAAATTTGTATACGTCTTTTTAAAAATAAAACAAACATTTCTAAGACGATTTCAAACACAATATTTTAACAACAGAAAAAATGGCTAATCTTTCATATTATAAGCAAATCGTCCTCTTAGAATGACAAGATTCTTGGCCGTATGCATAATCAATGCGTAAACTAAAGTAAATACGTTGACTGGTGTTAACACGAGAAATTGTATTCATTTCTTGCGTTAACACCAGTCAACGTATTTACTTTAGTTTACGCATTGATTATGCATACGGCCAAGATCTGCATCTTTTGGCTGAACTGAGTTATACACAACACACGACTTCCACGGGCCTTCTCTACTGTGTGCCAAAGTATCAAGCAGATTCGGTGTGCAAATTGTAAGTTTTACAAAAAAAGAACAAAATTCTTTGTTCTAAAAGCTATGATCACATGAAACTTCAATCCTCGGTTTCTTAAAAGTTGACGGAAGGGAGTTAGAACCTAATCCTTCTAAGGGGCCGAAATCTCAACGTCCTTAGAGGAATTGTCCCCCTTTGGAGGAGTTTTCTCAGGAAGTTGAGCTTTCACCTTAAGCCCCATTTCGTCAGATCGACTCACTTAATAATCCTGGTCACAAATCTACTTTAAACTATCGAACGGCTGCAGGGATGGCTAGTCAAGTCCAGTCTCATAACACGAGAAATTCTCGGACATGGTGGATCACACTGGATGGCTGCAACACTGTGCAGGGGAGCTGCAGGTCTCTGATAGAAGATGGTGGAGGGGAGCGCACGGAGGGAACTCTGTGAATACTCCAAAGGCTGATGCTACTTGTACATACGTATACTAACTGTTTTGCGCCGGGGGGGCCTACGTATATGTACCTGTCCTTAACCCCGTCCTTATCCTCAGCCCTAAAAACCTTATCGAATTCCTAACCCGGCCTCCTACCCTTTCAAAGAAAAAAAAAAAACAGGAGGAAAACAAAGAGAAAATCTGAAAGAATAATTAATTAAAGCTGTTGTTAGGAGTGTTTCGGGAGGAGCTCTCTAGCTCTGTAGTCACAAAAGGCTTTTAAATACACATTCCTAGCGCATAAAACTTGGGTGACGAACGTACTTGTAACAACATTCTAATCCAAAACAAGATTTTGAGCGAAACGTAGATTAATGGTCAGGGAGAGTGTGTAGTGAGGGGAGAAAGTGAGGCAGACAATAGGCCGTAACCAAAACTTAGATCTATCGTATCAACTGACCACTTCAAGGAGCAATGTTGATCTCACTGCCGGTCAAGGTTAGGATTACCCGAGACACAGAACACCGAGAAGAACCATTCCTTTTCCCACCATATATGTCCACAGATTGCTCGCGTGTAATTAGAGTGATTGCTACTTTTTTTTCGTTCAATTCTGAAGGGGTGTGGTGCGAACTGTTGCACTGTTGACATCGATGATACGCGCGCAAGTCAACGGACGGAATACAACGAACTGATTCGTCTGGGGATCCTGTGTCTCGAGGATTACAGAACTTGGGAATTTTTGGTAAACCTGGTGAAGCCTACTGTCCGATATGGTGGACATTGGATGGCCACAGAAAGCCGTGCAGGAGAACTGTGGGTGGTGGGTCTATAACATGAACATTACTGGGGGGGGGGGGGAGAGAGCAAGGGAGAACTGTGAATTTGGGGTTTTCCCAGCCCACGCACTTTCCCTTGGCAATGCCAACCCTCTAGACGATGTCAGATGAATGACTGCCAGCTGCACTCGCGATGGAATAAGGAAGGCCACGCAAGTGTTTTGTCTTCACGCCAGATCCAGGACTGTTTAAATGTTTTGACAACAAAACATTGATCTCAGCATGGTGATAGCCCCTCTCCTCTCACCCCTTTACCCACCTTCCTCCACTTTTGTGTCACATGCTGGCGCTTTTTCCCTTGCACGTGAATACTGAAGTTGTGATGCAAAAATACATGTCTATAAAGCTACGGAACCAGGAGAGAGATTGAAAGTGCTTGCCAAGACAATTTAGAGAAGGTTTACACAGGGTTCTCTCTCTCTCTCTGTCTGTCTGTTTCTGTCTGTGTGCGTATTTCTGTCTCTGTGTGTGTGTTTCTCTCCCCCTCTCTCTCGCTGTCTGTCTGCTTGTGTCTATCTGATATCTCTGTCTTTCTGTCTCTCTCTCTCTCTCTGTCTGTCTGTCCCTCTCTCTGTCTCTTTCTCTCTCTCACTATGTATGTATGTATGTATGTATGTATGTATGTATGTATGTATGTATGTATGTATGTATGTATGTATGTATGTATGTATGTATGTATGTATGTATGTATGTATGTATGTATGTATGTATGTATGTATGTATGTATGTATGTATGTATGTATGTATGTATGTATGTATGTATGTATGTATGTATGTATGTATGTATGTATGTATGTATGTATGTATGTATGTATGTATGTATGTATGTATGTATGTATGTATGTATGTATGTATGTATGTATGTATGTATGTATGTATGTATGTATGTATGTATGTATGTATGTATGTATGTATGTATGTATGTATGTATGTATGTATGTATGTATGTATGTATGTATGTATGTATGTATGTATGTATGTATGTATGTATGTATGTATGTATGTATGTATGTATGTATGTATGTATGTATGTATGTATGTATGTATGTATGTATGTATGTATGTATGTATGTATGTATGTATGTATGTATGTATGTATGTATGTATGTATGTATGTATGTATGTATGTATGTATGTATGTATGTATGTATGTATGTATGTATGTATGTATGTATGTATGTATGTATGTATGTATGTATGTATGTATGTATGTATGTATGTATGTATGTATGTATGTATGTATGTATGTATGTATGTATGTATGTATGTATGTATGTATGTATGTATGTATGTATGTATGTATGTATGTATGTATGTATGTATGTATGTATGTATGTATGTATGTATGTATGTATGTATGTATGTATGTATGTATGTATGTATGTATGTATGTATGTATGTATGTATGTATGTATGTATGTATGTATGTATGTATGTATGTATGTATGTATGTATGTATGTATGTATGTATGTATGTATGTATGTATGTATGTATGTATGTATGTATGTATGTATGTATGTATGTATGTATGTATGTATGTATGTATGTATGTATGTATGTATGTATGTATGTATGTATGTATGTATGTATGTATGTATGTATGTATGTATGTATGTATGTATGTATGTATGTATGTATGTATGTATGTATGTATGTATGTATGTATGTATGTATGTATGTATGTATGTATGTATGTATGTATGTATGTATGTATGTATGTATGTATGTATGTATGTATGTATGTATGTATGTATGTATGTATGTATGTATGTATGTATGTATGTATGTATGTATGTATGTATGTATGTATGTATGTATGTATGTATGTATGTATGTATGTATGTATGTATGTATGTATGTATGTATGTATGTATGTATGTATGTATGTATGTATGTATGTATGTATGTATGTATGTATGTATGTATGTATGTATGTATGTATGTATGTATGTATGTATGTATGTATGTATGTATGTATGTATGTATGTATGTATGTATGTATGTATGTATGTATGTATGTATGTATGTATGTATGTATGTATGTATGTATGTATGTATGTATGTATGTATGTATGTATGTATGTATGTATGTATGTATGTATGTATGTATCGAGATGTTCAATTAACATCGATGACGTTGAACAACACTTTAAAAGACGCTGCCAACGTGCCATTGAGGGACCTCTCACCGCTCCGTGGGAGGAAGATATCACCACCCCTGCACCAGAATGGTTACCATCCACTGAACCATTTACCGATGATGAAGTTCGAACAGCTATAAAAAACCTACCTGCGAACAAGTCACCTGGAGCAGACGGGGTCACATACGACACAGTGAAGCAAAGCGTAAACAAACTCACTGCTGTGTTCAGGGCTGTATTTAACATCTGTCTAGCCCACCGTCGCGGCCCACCTGACTGGAAACACGGGGTAATTACACTCGTGCCCAAGAAGAACGGTAATCCAAACAACATGGAGGACTGGCGACCTATTTCATTGTTACTCACATCATATAAGTTGTTTATGAAACTCATTCAGATGAGACATATGGAATGGATAGTTAACACTCAACGTCTCTCACCCAGTCAAAAAGGCTCTATACCCAGAAATGGCCTACAAGAACATGTTTTTTGTCTGAAAACATCAATTGGCGACTTTCTTCACTCCAGCACCAAACTGTTTGTAGGCTTTGTTGACATTAAGGACGCTTTTGGCAGTATAGACCATGAATTTATGATCAATGAATTACGTGAAGCGGGGTACCCCAGTCTATTTATAGACATCACTAGTGATATATATCGGGACTCCACCTTTCAGGTAAAAACAGGAAAGACAATAACAAGACCTATCGAGCGGAAGAAGGGCATTATACAAGGATGTCCGTGGTCAGTCCTTATATTCGAACAGGGAATAGACAAATGGCTTCGGTGGATTGAAAAACCATTCGGCACAGGACACACACCGGCCCCTGTGCAAGGATACGTAGATGATGTCGACTTTGTTGCAACATCAGAAGGTGAACTGCAGCAGATGGCGGAGAAAACCCAGAAGTTTATGGAAGCCAGTGGCATGGAAATAAAACATCGGAAATGTGCTGTCCTACATGGCCAACGGAGTGGTAATAACTGGTATAGGAACTACAGTGAACATCAGGCCGTAATCAAAATACAAGACAAAGAATTGCCTCTGTACGGACGTGACCAGCCGTACACGTATCTGGGTTATGAAGTGAATTTGAGTAACTCCAGCAACAATACACAGCTGAAAACAAATATGGACTGGTTTAAAGAAACCATGAAAAACATAAGTACTTCTCTGCTGCCAACATCGGCCAAACTGGAAGCGGTTAACGTCATATGCATGTCTAGGTTCAACTTTTATCACTCAAACCTTCTTCTAACAGAGCAATATCTCAAGGAAATTGAATCTGAAATAGTCTTCCATGCACGTCAATGGCTGCAGCTCAATACATCTTCTACTAGAGCGTTCTTCTTCACACCAAAGTCATCTGGTGGTCTGGGGTTGTTGAACCCACACATACTGTATTACTCGAAACACCTGTCGTTTTACATGTCCACCCTTAATAATGATGATGTCTGTGTTCAAACAACAGCAAGGCAGTCACTATCATTACATCTTGGTAAAAGAAAGGCAACCACTACTGTCGACGACGACCAGCCAGCCTTTGCTGGATACGCTCTTGATTCCAATGGAAACATCAGAAAAAAATCAAAAGTTAACTGGCCAAAGTCTCAATGGATACATCTACACGAAATGAGCAAAAGAGAAACTTACATCTTCGGAAACGAGGCGACAAATATGTCTTCGAAATACAAATCGACGAAGACATAACACACAGCTTCGAATGTCCCAAAACTTTCTATTCGGTATACAAACAGCAGAAACTAAAGGAACTTGAAGAAGATTTAAAAAACAAACAGTCTCAAGGCCGCATATTAAGAGAGGCAGGAAATATTGACCACCGAGCTTCAGCTGCGTACATCACTAACATCAACCTGCGTGATGACATTCGATCCTTCACCGCAAGAGGACGTCTGCAGCTTCTTCAGTGTGAGAGCCTGATGCACCTTTACTACCCAACGATTCACACCAAGAGGTGCAAAATCTGCAACCACCCAACAGAAACTGTCTCTCATATACTCAACGGATGTACCAAGTTCCGAAAAATTTATCAAAACAGACACAACAGACTAGTCAACATCATTTGTGAGAAAGTAAAATCTAAAAATAAGGAATGTAGAATATTAAAGGACACCAATGTGGTACCAGCAATGTTTGAAATTAGCGAAATCAACTTTCTAAGCAGAAATACAAGACCTGACATTACCATTATTGATAAGGAAAACAGGAAGGTCACTATTATTGAGGTTGCAGTGCCTTTCGACGCGCACATACAAAAATGCTATGAAGAAAAATTCAATAAGTATTATCCGCTGTCCCTAGAAATTAACAACCTTAACTTTCATACTTATATAATTATTTTAATCGTTGGAAGCCTGGGGAATGTCCATCAAAGATTTAAAAGTGGTTTAATGAAGGTGAATGTTAACAAATATGAGGCAATGTTTCTTGCTAAGTATTGTAGCCTAAGTGCCATAATTGGATCTTATAAAATCTGGCGATTAAGGTGTAAAGTATACAACATGCAGCAGCTAGAATGATGTCCTAGGGCAGCTGTTCTGTACATGGCACAATTTCCTTGCAGACATAGTGTATAACATATTATGTCAGTACAATATGAATTGTATTCTTTGGAAATAAAGATTTTTGATATGTATGTATGTATGTATGTATGTATGTATGTATGTATGTATGTATGTATGTATGTATGTATGTATGTATGTATGTATGTATGTATGTATGTATGTATGTATGTATGTATGTATGTATGTATGTATGTATGTATGTATGTCGGTCCGCTTTCACGGCTCTCTCCCAGCTCTCTCCCAGCTCTCTCCCAGCTCTCTCCCAGCTCTCTCCCAGCTCTCTTCCAGCTCTCTCCCAGCTCTCTCCCAGCTCTCTCTATCTCTCAGCCTCTTTTTCACCCTCCTCCCCGTCTCCACCCCCCCCCCCCGCTTATTCACTCTCTGATTCATGTTTTGCCCGGAAACATCGCTATTTTTACGTATATTTTGTATTTGTATTTGTATTTGTATAACTCTTTAATCCCATTTGGGAAATTTTGCCTGCCCATAAGTTTATCAGACTTATCAGATAAGGTCAGCTGAATGACTGCAACCTTGCAAAAGATAGCTCTATATGTTGAAGATGCTCAGGCTGATAACAGCACAACACAAGTTAAACAACAACAGCAAGATCGGTGTACAGAAAACTGCTGAAACAACAATAACGACAGAGGAAATTGCTGCGATTACAGTCACACATGTGGCGGAGATATCTGCAGCGACAAAACTCATCCCTTTAACCCTCTAGGCACCAGAATGTATCATCAGTGATACACAGAAATTTAGCACTCAGTTGCTGCAGTTCCCACTAGAACTTGGCCGGAGAAAAGTATGTTAGTTTTAGTGTTTGCTACAATATACACAATAAATCAACTAAATGATCATGAAAATCCTTTTGATTATAATATAATCAAAAGGATTTTCATGATCATTTGGTATGATAAGAATATCAGTGAGAAGGTCAAGTATTAAGTATCATATTATGAGTAACTTTCACAGGGATATTATTATGTCACGATATGTCATGTCAGGTCACAACTCACCAAAAAATGTAACAACATTATCACATTTCCATGAACAAACAATAATACACACAATTAATACGCTCACAAGATCAGTGCCGGATTTACCATTAGACTAGGTAGACTGAAGCCTAGGGCCTCATAATCTAGGGGGGGGGGAGGGGGGGGGGGAGGCTGGCCGCCTCAGGCTGGTGTCTGCTATTATATTGTTTTGAGACCCGGACAGCCTTTCCTTAGATATTACAATGCACTGTAGTTTCTCAACAAATCTTTTGTAATTTTCCTAGGTAATGTCCTTTCAAGAAGGAATTGCGAAGTGCTGAATTTTAAACACGTATTATCATTATTGGCGTTACTCAAATTATTTACAACACTTTCATCTTCCTCTAGGCGCGAAAGTGGGAGATTGGGAGAGGCCTCACAGCTAGAATAGACTAGGGCCCCTCTTTATCTAAATCCGGCCCTGAGCATGATCATAGTCACTGATACTTCATACTCACCCACACACAGGCCCGGTCACACACAGACAAGCCAGGTGGCTGTCACATTGCATTACATCAGTGGCCTCACTAGGGCTAGATCTGGCAAACCTGAACAGGCGTGGTTCAGCTGAACAGCAACTGACGAGGATAACAGATTGTCACAGCTTGTCACAGGCAGAGGACAATTAATAACATAGAGCTACTGTAACTGCCCCCAAGTTCCACATTTTGCTCTGAACAATGTAGATACAGATAACAGTAATATACACATTTGATTACTGACAACTGACAACATATTGTATTATCCATATGGCATAGACAATTATGATTTAGAAAGGGTATAAGATGCAAAGAAAGCGCTTCCACTGGACAGGCTGTAGGCCTGACCAATCATGGGTGGCCGTCCATAAATTTTGCTTCCCACTACCACAGTGGGCACTCCCCCACCGTGACGCAGCGGGATTCCTGGGGCAATGCCTAGACCGTGTGCTAGTGTGAAGCAAATTTGTGGGCGGCGAGCCACCGGTCTGGTGCCTTGACCAGCGTTGGTCCGGCTGGGAGCGCGTACGTTTGCGTACCTCCCCTTAACCCCGTCCTTTTCCTCAACCCTTTAAATCTTATCGAATCCCTAACCCTGTCCCTTACCCTTTCAACCAAAAAGCAGGAGGAAAACAAAGAGATAATCTGAAAGAATAATTAATTAAGGCTGTTGTTAAAAGTATTTCGGGGGTGGGGGGTTCGGGAGGAGCTCTCCTCTGGCTCTGGAGTCACAAAAGATTTTAAAATACGTCTCCCTAGGGTCCTCCAGGGGACGTACGTACTTAAACAACATTCTTTTTTTGTATGCTAAGGCAGATTCAAACGGTGACTGAACCCGAGTCAAGCGCATGGAATGTCAGTATGATGCCACTCCGAATGTCTGTTGTCAAACAACTGAATCTACTCATTCCTCATAATGAAATTTTCCTTCCCATGTCATGCAGCGCCAGCATGTTAGTCTGCCAGGGCCACAGACAATGTTATGCACACTGCTCATCTTCAGCGTTCACCTTTCATCCATTGCCAACGGGAGCAACATATAAAAAAAAACGTTTCACTGCTCAGTTTGCAACTTGGTCTGTGTCAGCTTGCGTTAAGGCAGTGTGAACTCTTGGCAATAAATAGGCCAGTAACAGCGAATCCTGTTTGAGAGAGAGAGAGAGAGAGAGAGAGAGAAAGAGAGAGAGAGAGAGAGAGAAAGAGAGAGAGAGAGAGAGAGAGGGAGGGAGGGAGAGAAAGAAAGAGAAAGAGAGAGAGACAGAGAAGAAGAGAAAGCGGTGGAAAGTGAAAGAGGGAGAGAAAGAAACAATGAGAGAGAAAGAGAGAGAAACGAAAGAGAGAGAGAGAGAGAGAGAGAGAAAAGGGGGAGGGGGGAGAGGGAGAATGAGAGAGATAGAGAGAAAAGAGACACAGGTAGTGCTTCATGCCCCTCACAATATGAGAGAGAGAAGGACAGATGTGTTTGGTTGGGGGGAGGGTGGGAAGGGGAGGGGGCAGAAAAACAGAGTGTCAAAAAGAGGCAATTCTGCCTCCCCCCCCCCCCTCCCCCCCAAAATATATAATTGCCGAAAGCAGAATACACCAAGTGGTCAAAGACCTTCAGAAAACTGAGAAGACAGAAAGCGAAAAAGAATGGGAAAAGACAGAGAAGGGGATGGAGGAAGAAAGAGAGAGAAATAAAGTTTTGATATCGGGCGAATAATTAATTATCCTTGGTATGTTAAGAGTCGCTTCATTATCAAGAACACGTTGAAACTGTTGAGACAGGTAAAGTTGTATTCAGAATGAACAAAAAAAAAACACCAAACAATTTCAGAATGTTAGAATGATATCAGTGCACTTACTTTTCATTCAGGCAAATTCAAATGTGAAATGAAAGATTCACTGAGTGAATTTCATTAACATTTCAGGCGGGACACTGAACCTGGGAAATCCAGACTTCTTAATGAATCACTTCAACAAACATGATTACATACGAGAAAGTGGCATATTCTGTACCTTACCCACGTTTTCTGATCATCGGACTGTGTGTGTGTGTGAGAGTGAGTGTTTATCATACTGGTCATAAAGAGGCTGACGAGCGAATCTTCACAGCATAACGTAAGTTGTCTGGTTGAAGTTCTCTGGAATTTTCACACAGTGAGGAACAGTGAGAAGACGGAAAGGGAGAAAGACAGACAGACAGAAAGAGAGAGACAGAAAGAGAGGGAGAGAGGCAGACAGAGAGAAAGACAGAAAGATAGACAGACAGAGAGAAAGAGAGAGAGAGAGAGAGAGGCAGACAGAAAGAAAGACAGACAGATAGACAGACAGACAGAGAGAGAGAGGCAGACAGAGAGAAAGACAGATAGACAGACAGAGAGAAAGAGAGAGAGAGAGAGAGAAAGACAGTCAGCGGGAAAGAAAGAGAGACAGACGGACATAGAGAGACAGAAAGAGAGACAGACAGACAGAGAGAGAGAGAGGGAGAGGAAGAGAGAGGAAGAGAGGGAGAAACTATAAATCTGGACAAAATAACTTGCCTCAATCAGAACATAATTATTACTTAGTTCATGGCCACAAAGCACGTCATTATAGAATACAGAAAGTACTAGAATGTTCAGTGCAAGGTCAGGTTCTATACTTGAGACAATGGAATGTGCAGCACATTATCTCTGGCATTCTGCACTGACGTCATTGACTGTCACCCACTTGGCAATCTGCACCTTACTAACAAACAAAAACTGACCATATTTTTTTCTTCTTTCCACTTTCTTTTCTATCTTTCCAGTATTCTTTGTCACTCTGTTATCATTAACTTCCCCCCTCTTTCATCACCACCATCCTCTTTCTTCAGTTAGTTTACGCATGTCAAGGTCTGGGTTCAAACATTGTCCTGTTTTGCTCCTGAAAAAGATCCGATATAATTATGTCAAAACCAAAAGGTCAGGAGAACTAAAAAGCATTTCTTGTTGCTTCCAGCGTTATCCTTTGCTCGTTTTCCGTTTTATGGTGACCAAAGAAAAACTATAAGTCGTTCAATTTTTTTTGTATTTCGTATTTTGCATCCTTCTTTAATCCCATTTGGGAAATTTGGTTTGGTGTCAAGTGCAACCCAATTACAATTGGAGCAGACACGGCAGTGCAGCGCCGGTCAGGTTGTTTTTTGTGTGTGGAAAGGGGGCGGGGGTGGGGGAGTAATAAGGAAACATTTCATCTATATTATATTTTGGTAACTCGAAACTTTGGTCACCTGAGGCTCAGGTACCGCATCACACCCAGGCTTCAAACTTTGCACAACAGCATATTATCAATGCGAAATTAACATGGGCTATATTAGAAATTATGAAATGTTTAGGCTTCTACGTTTTATTTTTCATTGTTTCGGCATCATTTAGATCTATTTCGAATCATGGTTCGCCATTTTAAGGTTTCATTGAAAGGCTATTATGATCTATTTTTAGTACCGTGACGCAGTTCCCCTCACCGTTCATTCGCTGAAGGAAGCAAATTGTGGATTAACGAAAACATGGATTGCCCGTAAACTTTACCGAAAAAGGGTAAGCAAACTCCAGTCCAGAGTAGGCGCGGAATCCTAGTCGATACTGATTCTGTCATTGTATTTTTTTGTCTGTGGAAGGAACTTTACTTAGTGTACTAAATCTAGATCATTATAAGTAATAAAGATGTTTCTCCCGGGCAGGGCCGGGTAACTCAGCTAGTTTAAATATATATCTCGATTTCCGAGTGCCAAGGTATCTCTAACGTGCGCAACGTGCACACGGGCCCTCCGAGTTTTTCACCCTTATGCGAGAAGACTAAGTGCTCTATCCTACCTACCAAAGGATCAGGGACAGGAATCCCTTCATCCCTGACCCCCACCCCCACCCCCACCCCCCACCCCCCCCCCCCCAAATTTAAAAAAAAAAAAAAATCCAACATGCCTGCATCGACCGGGAATCGAACCCAGTACCTTCGGCAAGAAAGGCGAGCACCTTGCTTCTAGACCAGGGGTCACTAAACTACGGCCCGCGACGTCAGTTCATCCGGCCCGCCATGGTACTTGATTTTGTTTGATAAAACCAGGGATATCTAGAGCTACGGGATGGACAATTGCTTATGCGGCCCGCGCTTGTAAGCCTGTCAGTTATCCGGCCCTCTGTGAAAAAAAAAAAAAGCTTGGTGACCCCTGTTCTAGACCAACGGGTCCCCTAATAAGATACAACAAATTTGCTCCTGAGTACATTCGGTATTGATGTCAGTGTAACATGCCTTTAGTGTCTCCAGACATACCCACAGTACATTGTCATGTACCTCCGTTTCGGTGTTCCAAAGATAGCTTTAGAAGAAATGGGTGCTGGTTTGTCGTCTCCAATTGCAACTAACTAATCAAAATTGCAATAAATACACATCTCTTTTCATTGTTATACATATTTCTTTTGTCCTGTCATTCTACTACATCAGGGGTGCTCAACCAGTCGATCGCTATCTACCGGTCGTTCTTCAAGTGCTTGGCAGTCGATCGCGGGATGAATGTAGGACACACCCGCCAGATATTTTTTTTATTTGTCTTTGTATTTTGGCGGGGTCGTTTTTCTTGGATATGGCGGGTTTGTGTTAGTTTTTTCTACTTTTGTCCATGTGAATGTGGCGGATTGAAAATAAAACATGTGGCAGGACGGCAAAAGTTTACCTGGCAACACTGAAACCGCCATTATGGGTGCGAGACAATCGACATTATTTTACCGGTATCGACTAATTTCGAGTAGATCAGAGGCCAATCTTGTTTCAGGGCTTCGACAGACTGGTAGATCTCCAAAGGCTGGGAAATGTAAAAGTAGATCCTATGTCAATAAAGGTTGAGCACCCCTGTGCTACATTCTGCCTGTCGTCTTGCTTCTTCCCAGCTTCATATTATAGCCATTTTCGTGCTTTCTCTAAACTCAAACTGCTGATTTCATCGTAGGTGGTTTGTGAGCGCTTCTCGTACGGCCTCCTTCTCTCCTGTCATTCTGCTGTATTCTATCGTCTTGCCTATTGCTAGCACAAGATGGCCATTATCACGTCAACGCGCTTTTGTCCAAACTCAAAATCAAAACTGTGAAAAAAAAAGAAGCGGCGTAACTGCTCTTGTCCACAGCATCCGCTCCGCTACTTTTACGAAAAATGTCGTGTGAAAAGATTTTTATGCCTCTATAGCGGTGAGGCGCGAAGCGGAGCGGAGCGGAACGGAAGCAGTGGACAATTCCGTGATAGAAGTATAATAATACACACACACACACACATACACACACACACAGAGGTAGTTTTCCTGACAATGAACGCCACTAGCGACCTGCCGTTTTGCGAGTGGAAGGACCTTGAGCAGCCAAGTGGCCGTTTGATGTTAAGTCATTCATTTTTGGCATTTTGTAGTGGGAGTCTATGGGTTCAAAAACTTAATCTAGGCAGGCTTGAAAATATATTATATCGGGGAAAAATGAGACGTATTGCATAACTTTAATTCTTTTGTGTGAGGGAGTATGCTAATTTTGCTAATGTAGTTTAGAATATTGGATACTGTTGAATAAGTTACAAAAATGTTGCAGTTGTTTTATTTTTGTCTATTAGATTATTCATTGAGATGTACAAGTATAATTATGATTAAGTGTATTCTTTCTGATGAGGTAACAGCAGGTAATGTATAATATTACGGTGTATGATGATATTATGGTCTGTATGACAGGTCAATGGCAGTGGCGGAAATTGTTTCATGAAGAGTCCTTGTATTCTGACACAACTGCAAAGCTGGAGAGGTGGTTGCCCCCAAAGAAAGGAGAGCGTACTTTTCGTACTTTGGGAGAGGGGAGGGGGGGAGGGGGAGGGAGAACTGGAGATGGGTTTTGGGGGAAAATACGTACGGTTTTCACTTATGGTGATGACTTAAGAAATAGTTTTTTATTTTGTTGTTGTTTTTTTTACTTTTTTTAAGCAGCTGGATTATTTTATATAATAAACATGTTTTGCATGAAACAGTCAATTTGTCCATGCAAAAATGGCACGTAAGTTTATTAACATCAAGGGCTTATCACTGACATTCACTAGTCGTAATGGCCGCAGGCTCGAACAAGAGGGGAATTGAGGCTAAGCGAGAAAAAAAAAAGGCGGGGCAAAACAGTCCAAATTGAGTTTATGTACACGTGTACTTTATTACAGATGGCCACTGCTGGTCAGAGTGTAGCCCGACGTCTCCGCCGAGTCGCAGAACTCATGTGCTGACCTGTCCACTCTCAAGGCCCTCTTTACACAGCAGTGACCTTAACTACCAAAACATTCCTATTGAGTTCAAATAAGTATTCTCAATAGAAATGAACAATGTTGCTTGTAGACATGGCCATGGCTGATGGGACAGATAAATTTGATCTTGCTGTTATGTAGACCTGAGAGCCCTAGCATGCTGAGTCGTCTGTTTTAATTTACGTCGGTTTTGAACAAGGCTTGAAGTTCTTTTGAACCAACTAGTGAGACAGACTTGTTGCAGTCAAAAATATGGCAAAAAGAAAAAGTTGTATGTAGCAAAGCCTCGCATAGGAAATAATACCGAAAACGATACAATTGTTGTCTTTTTTTGTGCTATTAATTTTTTGACTTTGCTTTAAGCCTCGCTGCAACCCCCACAGTTTTTCTCTGGGTTTTATAATAAGACGTGTTTCAGTCTCACTAGTGTGGTAGGTCCCGTGAAACTTTTAATGGCCCTGCCGGCAGGCGTTGACCACCATGACCCTCCGTCTCTCGCGATCTTCCGTAGCCCTGATGACGTCGTTGGTGGTGTGCTTTCCCAGCCAGGCCTTTAGGTCGTCCTGCATCTTTATGGGTTGTCGTTCCCGGCTTCTTCTCCCACTGAATTTCCCTGCTGCTACTAAATTAATGTTCTAGTCCTCGCCTTTTCATTACATGTCCAAAGAATGTTCCCTGTCATTTTCTGATCTTGTTTCGTGTCCTCTTTTCATCTGCTTGTCTCAACACTTCTCACACTGTATATCTCACACTAAAACCGAGGCCAAAGAGGCAATTCAGTGCACTATCCCGGCCGTCAATCCCAAATAAAGGCGCCTACAACAAACAGAGCTTGTTTGTATTGCCTTGATTTTGTGAACCACACAGTTAAACGGGACCTCGCATACTAGTAAGACTTAAAACTGTCTGTTTCGCTAGCTGATTCAAAGGTCCTTCAAGTCACAGTCAAAACCGACAGGTTGGTCTAGAGACAAGCTGCTCGACTCTCGTGCTTAAGGTACCTGTTCGATCCCCATTCGGTGCAGGTATGTTGGAATTTTGGGGAGGGGAGGGGGCAATTCCTGTCCCTGGTCCTATGGTAGGCAGGAGCACATAGTCTTCTCGAATAAGGACGAAAACATCGTGCCCTTTGGGCACGATAAAGACACCTTGGCAGTTGAAAAACTAAAAGAGCAGGCCGAACAAGACCGCTGCAGGGGTAAAATTCTAAGAAACTAATCCCAACCACAACAACACATAGAAACAAGAACAAGAAAAATAAAAAAACAAGAAAAGTCAGGTGTATATGCCAAGAAAGAGCTAAAACGTCTAGGCGGACGCAAAACTACGAGTTTGAAAGATGCGTGCATAACGTCATGAAAAATGAGAGAGCAAGACATGCCACTTCCTCTGTTTCATTCCGCTCTCAGATAGTGAGGTCAAAAACCAAGATCTGCTGAGTTCTGTTTAAGCGCCCTGTAAACAAACTGTCGTCCTGTGGGTCTGAATTCGTCTTTTGACACAATTTCCTCACAGAAAACAAGACAATGACCTGTGAATTCAAGATGAGCCCTCCTTTTTATTTATTAGTTGGACGCCAAAATGGCTCTGTAAACAGTGTAAGGTAAGACGCAGTCAAATTCCCCTGAAAACGGCCTAGCTTTTTGCGTCTGGTACAAGCTCTGGTAATTCGGCATTTACGTAGTTTGGATGTAATTGCATAGCAACATAATGTGTAGAAACTGTGTGAGGTTACTGACTCTCTCGAGTTATTCAGACCTGGAAGATAACGAGAGCAGGTTTTAGGAGTAGAGCACAAGGATGTCTACCTTTCAGAAGACAAACGAAAACAGATATGAAATTATGTCTTACCCTTCTCACACTAGTTCCTAAGTGCATGGTTATGACTGTGAGCTCTTCGGAGCAGAACGCAAGAATGTCCCCATTAAGAAGAGAAGAGAAAACAAGCTTGAACTAAATCTTACCCTAGCCGTACCGGTTCATAAGTGCGCGAATGCGTGTGCTTTTTGGAGCAGAACACAAGAATGCCGAATTTTCAGGAGACAAAAGTAGATGGAAATGAAATATATTTTACGGCTCGTATACTTTGTTCATAGTTAAGCGAATGTGTGGGTGTTTGTGTAAGTAAGAAATCATCATGAAAGGTGAACAGTATTGTGTTCTATTCCAAAAACTTGACAAGCTCATGAAAGGATGACAGAAATAAGATGTCATCTGAGGTAGGCAAATTTGTGTTCGTAAAGCTGTGTTTTCATGTGTAAGGAAGCTGAAATCGGAACGGATACGGCAAAAATCCGTCAAGCAGTAAAAAGAAAGATTGGTTCCATGTAGACGGAAATGGCGTTTCTGTACATATGAAAACATTCTTTCTATTTCACTACTTGCAGTGTTTTTGTCGTTTCCGTACTCATGAAAACTCTGCTTAAGTCCAAATGGAAAAGGAGATAACTTGAATACTGTGAAGCCCCGCATTAGAAATAAACAATATCTAAGACACGTTAGAATAAAGCACTATAGATTTAGCCTAAGGACGCACTGGCCGAATTTGATCAGCAGGCTAGTTGGTTGGTGACGGCACGACATTAAGTTTCACCGAGATCCAACCAGTTGGCTGGCGCTCGAGGTCTCTCCAATTACCTTACCGATCAAAAATGGCTGGTGCGTGTATAGGCTTAGAAATAAACAGCAAAGACAAAAACAAAAAAAAAAGCTTTCTGCGGTTTCTAACCGCGACGAAGTTTTCTCATCTCAGTATGTCTGCGAGTGTGTAGGTCATTCTGGCTGGTCCTGGCAAAGAACAGCAAAGACACAAAAAAAACAACTACAAGAACAAAACAAGCGTTCTGTGGTTTCTAACCGCGAACAATGTTGTTCATATCTCAGTATGTCTGCGAGTGAGTAGGTCACACTGGATTGTCCTCCTAGCCCGCCCCTCCCCCCGCCCCCCCCCCCAACCCTCTTCCACACACACACACAGACACAGACACACGCGCACAGACAACACTGGCTGATGTTATGGGACCTTGGTGTAATTTCAAATTTCAAATCTAAATAGAGAAAATACTGAGTTGCACCCACTGCTCAGCTAGCTATGGCTTACTATGAAAAACACTACACGGTCCCCTAACAAAATTTAAAATTCCCGGAACAAAGGAGGGAGACAAGCAATGACACACGTAGCTTGTTTGTCACGTGTATTGTTTACAACAGCTTTGATTAACTCTATTTCATAGCGCAGTGCAGATGCACCAATATTGCTGCTGCCTTCCAGCCAGACAGTCAACAGAACATGTAAATATTTCTGGAGGTTCGCCCAGCACCTCCATGTCAGTGAACTCTGCTGTCAAATATTTTTGTTTTTCTTTTGTTTCATCCAAACTGTTCATGTAAACCTGTGGAAACGCGCAACTGGATTCTTTGCCCTCTTTCTTTCAAAGACACCCACACGACAGTGAGGAGATAAGCAACATTTTCTTTGATGAATGTTGTTAGAAGTACATAGTTACGTCCCCACGTTTTTTGCTCTAGGGGTACGTATTTTAAAGCCTTTTTGTGACTCCAGAGCTAGAGAGCTCCTCCCGAAAAACTCAGTAACAACAGCCTTAAATAATTGTTTATTCTTTCACATTTTCTTTTTGTTTTCCTCCTGTTATATTGGGCAGCACCTCAGTAGTACTACAATAAGAATACATTCTAATTTGATACAGCGTATTACAATAACGGTAATAACACCCAAGACACAGGAATAACAAGAATATTGTTAGTTAGGTCATCCAAATTAGTGTTAGTCTGATGTCAGACTTGAGACAAGACTGTTTTGCCTTAGTGTGAGATGTCTCTCTATCTGTCAACTGCAGTTTTGATGGGCCCGAACTCGAAAGACAGTCTTGTTTAGGTTTCACCAGTGCGTGAACTCTCGTTTTGCTCCTAGTTCATATCTCACACTAAAACCCGAGACACAGGATACCGAAACGGTTCAGTTCGCCAAAACTCCGTCCATTGACTTGCGCGGGTATCATCCATTTCAACACTGGTACAATTCGCACCACACTCCTCCATAACTGAACGAAAAAGACTAGTGCCACAAAGCTCTGTGAGTAATTCTCACCGTGCTTATACGAGCTCAAGTTGTGGACATAAATTATAGTGAAAGAAGGAATGGTCCGTCTCAGCATTCTGAGTCTCGGCTAAAACCGACGCAAGACAGATTTGACTCAGTGGGCTATCAGCCTAAACCCAGTTAAAAACAAACAAACAAACAACAACAACAAAAACAACCCAAACCGACAAAAAACAACTACAATGTGTGTGGCAAAACATAAGACTTTAAGAAGAAGAACAAGGAAAGAAAAGATGGACCAAGGAAAATCAACGCCTGCATGGATGCGACAAGACACCAGGACAATATCGACAGCAACAATGAATGACAAGTTTCTATCTCCACTTTCTGGCTGAACTGAGTTACACACTAAACACTACTTGTACTGGCGTTCTCCATTGTATGTCAAAGTATCAAGCAGATACGGTGTGTAATTTGTATGTATTAATAAAAAGAAACAAAAATTCTTTGCTTTGAAAGCTATGATGACATGAAACTACAATCCTCGACTTCTCAAAAATTGACGGAATAGAGTTAGAACCTTGTCATCCTAAGGGAAAGAAATATGGTAGCAAACAACAATAATAACAACAATTCCAAGAACACCCACTTAAAAGACAGGATGAAGATTCAAGGGTAAACAGTGACGAAGCTGTCTGCAGACTGAAGGTTGCACTGACGCAATGATTCTCACACTGGAAGAACTGGCTCCCAGTGGAGGAGTTTGACTTTGTTTGAGTTTGAGTACACAATAACGGCCATGCCCCACCCCCCCCCCAAAAATCAAGACGAAGGACAGAATATAACAGTTTGGTATGACAAGGGTAGACCCCCCCCCTCCCCCCTACCAGAAGTGCATGCCATCCACTCCCGTGTTTCTGAGAAAATTGAGTTCGAAAATTTGAAAGAAACTTTGATTTAAAAAGTTGGCTAGGAGAAAAGACACTAAATAATTAGATTCCTTTCATCGATTGGAAGGTCCCGTAGGGCTCATGAGCTTATCTCAGCTTCCAGCAAAAGTGGAGTTTGATCATTCCCTTATTTAATGGGCGTAACTGTTATCTAATACTCTTTTGAATAATCCCTCCCTGAATTCAGTCTGAAGCAGCAGTTTTTTTTTTGTGAACGGTTGTAGTTTATGCCCTATGTGTATAATTTGATATAAAGTGTCCAGAGTGCCTTGTTCTTTTCCGTTTTGGAGATTCTCTATTGACTGAAATTCCTCCCCTATTCCTCCCCTGGCCAAAATCCCCCCCCCCCTTCCTCCTTAGGGCGAATGGTTAGTTGGCACTTCTGGTAGAATCTCCTTCTAATTCTGTCCGATCATTCTATTGAACTCAAATTTCAACTATTCATTGCGGGAACCTGGGATCGCAAAGGGCGGAACGTGGCCTGGGAGTCTGAGAACCATTGTGCACTAGAGTGAGTAAAATGTTCATCCGCCTATCACGTGAACGAGCACGGTGACCTTGTGAATTCATCTCTCATTCCCTCTTTGTATCAGCCACTTAAAATCATTCTGCTCACAGTCGGAGACGTTGAATGTTTTGTTTTGGGGGTTAATTCATTCTTTGCGTCATGCGCTTGTATGAAATTAAGATAAGAACGTCAGACTGTTACAGGCAAAATTAAACCATGAACACGAAGCCAAGTAAAAAGGGAGTAAATGATATATCAGGGAATTTCAGATGGTCATTTTCGAATAAAACAAAACGTTTTCAACAGCGGAAACAAGGCGTAAATATACATCAGAAAACTTCAGATTGTCAATTTCGAATAGAACAAAAGTTTTCAACACTGTACAGTAACTGGTACAAGAAACTCTTGTGTCCACTGTTTTCATTAAGGACAATCAACGGTAGTAACAATTTTGTTCTGTTTTATTGGGCTGTATTTTTGTTTGTTTGTAGATTTGTTTTTAGTCCTTTGGTTTGACCACACAATCTAGAATAAAGTCTGTGAAGTTTCAGTCTGCTTACTGACACTTAGTAGGGAAAGGCTCTAATTAGTAATTACATCCTATTTTTTTGCTTTCCATGAATGAGTCAACATAGTCATTAAGTGGAATTAGTTAGTTTGTCCTTATCGTGCCAGGCGGCTAAGACGTAATTTATCATCATAAATTGTGAGCAATAATGAGAGATTTCTACCATAGCCACCTCACCTCCCTCCCCCATCTCCGCCACCACTCCAACTACAACTGATCATGACTATTTTTATCATTGTATTTGCAGCTGCTGACGACTATCGCCGCCAAAGCTTCCACTGCCTCCATACATTCAGTATAACAACAAACGCCCAGGCTGTGGAAAACAAAATCATTCATCATTTTCCACACCCACTCTGATTATCGCATTCTTGAACGATGAAATAGATTGAAACGAGTAACTCGCAAGCTTCCACATTCCAGCTAAATCATTTCCTCATTTGCTTATAATTATTTACTCACCCCCCCCCCCCACCCTTCCTCCACCTCCACCCCTAGCCACCCCTCCCCTGCCTCTCTCTTTCATTCATACACTTGCGGAAATCTTGGAACAGCACAGGCCTCGAGGGTTACCAAGTTTTTATAACTAGTACACTGGAAGGCCCTGATACTCTAACAATAATCTGCGTTTCTGATTTTTCAAGTGGTACCCATTTTTGTTAACGCCACATAAATCTAAAAAAGTCTATCTGTACCTGGTTTACATGGTAGACTTGGCAACCGCGATGTAAGTCATCTTCTATTCTCAGTAAACAGGACCTATTCAAACAAACCAAAGGATATGCAAACGCATTGAGGAATCTAAAAAATATAATGCTATGTATTTCTCTACTGGTAGCTATAGAACTTCACTCTTACCGTCTTAATACACTCAAGAAAGGAGGCCTCGAGGATTTTCAGTCTTCAAGTTATTTCATCATTTCGTCTCTTTCATTTAATCTCCCCCCCCCCTCCCCCCCCCCCCCCCCCCCTAAATCACAAGGAGTCTCATCACCCACCACAACAACACATTTCCTAGGCTAAAATAACGAGCCACTGTGTAACACCACTACACTAACTAGGAGTTGGTGATTTGCTACGCGACTCAGAAATATTTTCTACATGGGCTTCTAACTGACAGCAAAACGGATGTCCCCCGATGGACAACAGAAAGGTCATCTCGATGCCGGAATTTACCCGAAAGGCCCCAGTCTGTTCAAAACTGATCTAACCTGGTGATAATTGTGACAGAAATAAGTGTTCAAGAACTTCACTTGACGAGCACGAAATTATGTGGATAAAAGAATGAACGACTCTCACAGTTCTGGTGCTCTGGGAGTCTTTTACACAGAGATCCATCATCTGAGGGAACGTGCAGGGATAGAATGGTGGCACACTAAACAAAGACTGTTTTGCATCCGTTTTGACTCAGTACGCGAAATCTGTCCTACCACCAACTGACTCAAGACAGGTTAGACGAGCCCGAACTAGTAAGATAGGCATGTTTCAGTTTCGTCAGTTCTGGAGGTTCCGTTTTAACTTATTACTGCTCTAGTCCACAGCATCCGCTCCGCTCCGCTTTTTTTTTTTTACGGACGATGGCGTGTGAAAAAGTGAAACACTCTTTGCCTCGGTAGCGGTGAGGAGCGGAGTGGAACGGATGTTGTGGACAAGTATACAGAGGCAAAGAGTGTTTTACGTCATTGTCCGTAAAAATAGCGGAGCGGAGCGGATGCTGTGGACAAGAGCAGTTAGTCTATAATCTCCCATTAAAACCAAGACGAAACAGATTTGACTCAGTGTGCAATCAGCCTAAACCCCTCCCATGTTGAAAACCGTCGGTCGGCCAGAGATTGGAATGTTAACCGGGGTTGATGTGGCAATACATTCAGGGGTGCCGGAGAATGTGTAGTGTTAAGCTGTGCACGTGTTGGCCATTGCACTGTAGTGTGTGAGGGTGGCAGGCTGCCGGGACGGCCTCGAGCGATTTCAAGGTTAAGGTCACCTCCTTCTAATGGGGAGTTTAAACTTTGCTGAGCCAAACATTTCTTTTCCTCTTCCGTGTTTAGTCGCCACGCCAGCCCAGGGTGATACATTTCAATGTCTTCGTGCATGCGGTTGTCACGGGACCATTGTCGAATTACAAACACGAAAGCGAATAGAGAAAATACGAGTACTTAGTTATGTTCACTGCTCAGCTTTGGATCGCTTTTGATGTATAATGTTGTAACAAGTATGTACGTCCCCAAGTTTTTTGCACCAGGGGTACGTATTTTAAAGCCTTTTGTGACTCAAGAGCTACAGAGCCCCAAGCGCAAAACGCTTGGGGGTGCATACGTACCTATAACAACAGCCACAGACGTAACATACCAGCCGTCCTCTAACATGAGCCCTTCGGGGGAATGATGATACCAGAGACCTTATATAGCGAGACACGTAACTGTGGCTGGATCCGCGTATCTGGGTCAGGCATCCGTGTTGGCATTAACGGCGGTAACAGAAGACAAGTCTTTATTCTCGGCAAGAAGCTTACATTGTTATACCGTATAATGGTGTAAGCTCCTCGATTCTCCGTCACCCAGAACTCTGTCTTTGTCCATGAAAAATGTTCACATACAACCGGGTCTATGTCAGAATATTCTGAATATGTTCAAAATTAAAGTAAAGGCCATGGCAGAGAAGGAAAGATTATGTGCCATTATATTTGATGACATGGCCATCAAGTATGGTATTCGTTACGACCCAACTCATGACAAAGTTGAGGGTTTTGAAGACTACGGTATTTGGGGTCGGTCTCAGAAGCAAGCTAACCAGGCGCTCGTTGTGATGGTCAGAGGAATTTACACCA
Organism: Onchidella celtica; assembly: GCA_963931925.1. NCBI lineage: Eukaryota > Metazoa > Mollusca > Gastropoda > Systellommatophora > Onchidiidae > Onchidella > Onchidella celtica. The sequence continues at coordinate 38,506,265 of OZ007578.1, forward strand.
AATGGAAACAGCTTTTCACCTATGTCCTATCACATAATTCAGTAAGATCGAACATACTGGAGCTGATACTGCTGGATGCCGTGGAGCAACTGTTACAGCTGGGACTGATTCCTAAGGTGATGATTTGTGACCAAGGGACCAACAATAAAGCTGTTGTGAAAAAGTTGGGAGTTACAAATGACAAGCCTTTCTTTTGTGTGCAGGAGCACAAGATTTTTGTCATGTACGACCCTCCACACTTGATGAAAAATATTCGAAACAATCTGAAGAAAAGTGGCTTTTCCATGCAAGGACGGAGTGTATGGTGGGAGCACATCGTTAAATATTTTTAAATGGACTCTTTGATGCCTATCAGGATGGCCCCAAAACTGACGAAGAGACATATATAGAAGTACCTGCTTTTGCGCATACAGTAGCTGCTGGCATATCAACTATGGTTACCCTCAAGGCCTTACCTTTCGAAGCACTGGCAACAGCAGAGTTCGTGGAACAGTGGGATAGACTGTTCAATTGCTTCAACAGCAGGAGCCTTCACAGCAAAGCCAATATGAATCATGCCGTTACACCCAAGTCTGGCCATTCAAAGTATTTAGAAGATTGTCTAAAATGGCTTGATGGCATCACGTGTAAAGGGTCTACACTTCCCTCCCTGGAGGGATGGAAGTTATCTATCAGCTGTCTCTTGCAGTTGTGGGAAGATCTTAAAACCAACTTCTCTTTCAGTTTCCTCCTTACACATCGCCTCAACCAGGATTGTCTGGAGAATTTATTCTCTGTCATTCGAGGAAAGGGTGGGAATCGATTTAATCCGGATGTCACAGAATTCAGATCATCACTTCGACAGACAATGGTAGATTCACTGCTTGTGACAGGGGAGAGGAAGAACTGTAAAGATGACATTGATGCCTTTTTGTTCAGTCTGGAGAACGTCGAACCAACAGGTGGCACCAAAGCGATTAGGTCAAGACTGCAGCAAGATGTACCCAGAGTGCTCCAGGCTGTCATGAAAAAAGTGCCAGACGTTCCATTACTTTCAGACAAGGAAGAAAACATTCTTGCCTACATTGCAGGCTACATCATTTCAAAAATTGACACTGTCATCTGCGATAACTGTAGGGGTCAGCTATCTGTAGACAAAGACATCACCAATCCAAGCCATCAGTTCATATGGTCCAAGAATTTTGACCAATGCCAGGGGGGTGGCTTGCGATTCCCTTCATCCAATTTCCAGGAATTTTTAAGATGTGCAGAAAAGGTATTCCGAACCGTTGCACCAGTCAGCTTCACACTTCAGGATTGCGGTGCTCAATCGTTCGAAAGATTACAGAAGCAACATACGGAAACGAAACAGAAGAGGCTCTCCAATGTGACTCTTGTGATAAAACATTCCTGATTATTAATCTTTTTGTCAACATTCGACTGCATCATCTGATCAAATGTAAGAACCTGGAACAAATTCAGCCTAAGGTCAGGACAACGTGTGCAAAGAGGAAGGCAACAATCTTTGATAACAAGACAAGTAACAACTGAAAGAGGACATTCATTTATCGTTAGGATAACACACTTTTACTGAGTAAGTCAATCAATTAATATCAGTTCTTTTATAGCTGCTACCCTCTCCTTCCCCAGTCCTATCCATAGTCTTTCCTCCTTTTATCACACTCATAAAACTATTTATCATCTTTATCTAAACGTCAGTAAATTGAAAGAAATAGTGCCCATCATCGCCTCTTATTCCACTATTGTCAGCCTCCCAGCTGACTGGGCGACCGCCGTTATTTGTATCTGGGTCACGCTGGGCCTGTCACACTGCACTGCAGTGCAAACGTATGGAGCGGCCCCGGCAGTTACCTGTCTCGCTATTATAAGGTCTCTGATGATACCCTGAACTCACTAATTGTATTATCTTTTCCTACACTCATGTATGGAATCCACCCATAGGCTACATGTGACAAAACTGAATCTGATTACCCTTCCTCCATATGACTGCAGTTGTTGTTCAGCGATAATTTGTATAAATACAACAACAACAACAACAACAATAACAACAACAACAACAACAAAAAAAACGCCGACCGGAGCTGCACTGTGGCGGCGACGTGTCTGCTCCAGTTGCAACTGAGCTGCAATGACACTACGGCAAATTTCCCAAAATGGGATTAAAGAAGTAAAAAAAATACACAATACAAAACAAGCAACCATCACACTGTTTTGTTTTCGGGTGTCAGATAATTGGCCGATCAAAATCTGCCAGTGCGCTCCGGGGCTAACAGTCTAGTTGACACCTCTTATTTCTTTCTTAGATGTGAAAGATGGCCGATAGGAATTTAGAGATAACGGGGTGAGGAAAAAGGGGATGAACTTTGTTATAGCGACTCACGACAGGGTCATGGGTGGTTAGTCAGGGTCAGTGAGTTAAAGGCTCTGTTCTCACACTCGGAGTTTACCCACAGCTCGACGCCCCCAGCCTCTCCCCATCCTCTCTCTCTCTCCTCCAACGATCCTGCTGACTTCCTGCACCTTTCGGAGATGACTCAGTTCCATATCAACCCCTCCCTCCCCCTAGATAATGTTATCTTGCTGTCGACATCAGGAGAAATGTCATTCACATCGACTACTGTCGCAGACACAGGAGTGAATGATGTGGTGGGATGTCTATCACAGAATGTGCTAGTGGGGTCATCCACAAAGTACGTTGGTTTCGGGAAGGGAGGAAGAGAGGGGGGGGGGGGGGGAAGTTGACCCTCACGTATGGAAAGCGTACACGGGGGTAGGAGAGTTTCTGGGAAGCCTGAGTACGCTTTTCAAAACGACTTTTGTTATGGGACCGTGGTATGTTGCATAGAAATCTATACCCGAACAGTGGACACAGTTCCATATTTTCTCTATTCGGTTTATAACCAGACCACGGCCCCCTAACAACATCCTGTCAAAATTATAGTAATGAATAAAAGAGTTGGGTTGTATTTCCAGGGGTAGATCTATTGGCCCGTCATTATTATTGTACGCAACATTTTGCCAATTTTGAGGTTTTGTCATGGAAGTGGTTCTCTCGCGCATAATTTCACTATGTATAAGTGTCATTCCAATCGGTTCAAAACTTTTCAAGTTAAAGCCTTTTTGCCGACCAAACTTCTATCCCCATTTTCTCGAATAGGCAAAAAATGCACTTTCAACAATATGGCAAATCCCCGACGATTTTTAAAAATATTTATTTACCTCTTTATTTTTCAACGAAGCGAGGTACATGTAGTAGGATTATAGCAAAATCATGTCAAATAGCCCATGTTAAATTTGGCTTATAAGTTATAGAAGATCAAGGCATGGGCATGGAAGCAGTCACTAATCTAATAACCGTACCCTCGTAGTCGTGCCAGGGTTGGAGCCAAGCGCAAGAAAAGGGTACATAATGAAGGGATGAGGATGGTCAAAATCGAGCGCGTCTTCAGTGCGGATTTCATTGGATGACGTGTATGTTCTGTTGCTTTACTGCCTGCAGTCATGCGTACGGGGACCAGCCAAAATTAATGTCAGCGGAATATAATTATATACCACACAATCCCTTCTCCTCTGTCTCAAGTTTCCTCTTTGCTATTTTTTTGCCCTAACGTGTTTGGGTCTTTATAAGATAAGATAAGATAAATTTTATTTGAGGAGGTTCTCTGCCATTGGCATTTACACCTCGCTTTCATCGTTTTTATTTGTCTTGTTCTTATTTCTGCGTGTTTTTGTGACAGGGATTTGTCTTTTAGAATTTTGCCCTGACAGTGGCCTTGTTCGACCTGCTTTTCTCGACTTTTTTACTGCCAAGATATCTGTAACGTGCCCAGCGTGCACAAGGGCCCTCCGAGTTTTTCGTCCGTATCCGAGAAGACTAGGTGCTCGATCCTATCTACCATAGGCTCAGGGACAGGATTTTTTTCTCCTGAAAAAAAATCCAACATGCCTGCACCTACTGGGGATTGAACCTGGTACCTTCGGCATGTAAGGCGAGCACCTTGCCTCTGGACCTACCACGTATTGCCCTATTCGCAAACCTTGAAGATTCTTTCAACCACAGTGACTTTTGAAAAGAAAACCAAAATGCCAAGCAATATTATGAGCGTATTTGTATCTAAAAGTGTATATTGAAGGTACCCTGACATTGGCAGGGAGGTCTTGGAAAATACACTGAATTTCGTCTAAAAATTTCATGCAATAATGAAATTACAAGAGAAAAACATCAATGCTTTTTTTTTTTTTGTAGCCGAATTTAACCTCTAGAGCTTGAAAGGTAACGCGTAACACAGATCAATTGGATTCAGTCTGCACGTTACCTGATGACTGATTAAAATAATGCCAATGGGCTCAAGTTCAAATCTGCGGCTGGATCGAGAAAAAAATAATAAATGGGTAAACATAGCTTTCTTAAATCAAATGTTTCAGGAGACTTCATTTACATACATTCCAACACTCCAGAGCCATGAAGAATTTACGCGCTGTAAATCAAAACATCAGGCTGGTCTCGTCTTGGGTGTCTTGCACTCTCTTACGCAGGCGGAGCTTCATATTAATATTTCTTTTTTCGTCTCTTTCATTGACACTGGCAGATTTGTTGCAGCGCCGAAAAGATAATTATGCATGCTCTCACCTATGGCTCATTACTGTTCTTAATTCCCGGTAAAAAAACAAGGAGTATTTTCAGGGAGATAAAATACTATTGCTATGTAAAATACTCCAAGCCTACTGCTGCTCAATCTTGATCCCCTAGGCTCCTCCCCCATTTTGCTTGTGGATGAATTCTTATTTCGTGAGAATTTCTTCTTAGGGACATAATTAAGTTTTTTTTTTCATGATCATTTAGTTAATTTATTGTGTATATTGTAGAAAACACTAAAAAAATAACAAAATTTTCTCGTGCTGAATTTTTGTAGGAACTGCAACCGAGTGATAAATGTCTACGTATCACTGGTCATACAGTATGGAGCCTATAGGGCTGAGTTGAATTCAATCTCACACATAACTCTTCTTCTTTGAAAGGTTGCCGACCTCTAGCTTAGATAATGACCCGTTTCCCAAAGGACTGGCCAACTTGACGAGACACATTTCATGTAACTCAACCCTCCCGTGACAAGTTCCCATGGCCCCGTTTTCACCATATTTAGGTGGGAACTTTGCCTTGGACACTTTTCATGAAACCGGCGACTGGAGTTGCAACGTCTTTAGATCTTTATTTTATGAGGTTTCGCTGTCCTTGGAATTTACACCTGACTTTTCTTCTTTCTATTTTTCTTGTTCTTGTTTCTGTGTGTTTTGTAGTAGTACAGGAATTCGTTTTTTAGAATTTTGCCTGCGCAGCGGCCTGGTTCAGCCTGCTCTTCTCGACTTTTAACTCCCAAGATATCTTTAACATGCACACTGGCCTTCCGAGTTTTTCGTCCTTATCCGAGAAGACTAGGTGCTCGATCCTATCTACCATAGAATGAGGGCCAGGAATTTTCTCCCCGAAAGAATTTCCAATTACATTCCGGCACCAACTGGGGATCTAACCCGGTACCCTCGGCATGAGAGGCGAGCACCTTGCCTGTAGACCAACGTATCCCAATGGAATTGCAATACCAGATGTATCTTACACCAAGTTAGTGTAGGATATCGCTGGTTTATACTATCAGAATAACGCCCACCTTCAGGTTTGCCAACGTCAACAGATGCCTGATATTTGTATTCCATGTGCTCTGGTGACCTGCAGCGACAGCCGTATGAGTCATGATTTCTCAATATAGGCTGCAGTACTCAGTCTCTCCACAGCAAAGGTTAGACAAGGAACGTTATGACATTTTTGGAAAGGGCACTGTCTACAGGTTGTTCTGTTCTCTGACTGGAAGGCGACGGAACTGGGGCAGTGAGTGCTGGAGACAGGTCTGTGAGAAGGATAGTTTTAGGCCCAGGCCAAATGGGAAATGATGAGTCCTCAGTTTCAAATTGCTCATCAATATTTTGGCAGTCAGTATACTCTCTTCACAATAGCAATGTTCTTGAGGAAAGCCTCTACCAGTGCAGGGAGAAGAGCCCCCCCCCCCTCCCCCCTTCAAAATCGAAAACCGATGCCAACTAACCAGCCTGCCCCCCCCCCCCCCGCCACACCCCCTACCTCTAGGCTGGGAGATGAAACCACATACATTATCTTACTGTCTCACATTTCACGTTTCGCTTTACGTATCATTCGCGTTTAACAGATCGTCGCTACAATAACATAGTGGCATAACCGACAAAATGCCGATTTTTAGTTTTTGTGCTAAATATGTTTCTGCAGGCAAGATCTTTCATGTGTGTTAAAATGGTAATGAAAACCCAGCTTGTTTAGGTGATAATTAAGTAATTAAAAACGACACATCCGGTGCGGGCGCTTATTTTCCTACGACATAGTGGCATAACTGCTAGTTCGGAATGTCTAGCGCGAATCTCACCGAGACCGTATCACTTGTCTGTATCTTGTTACCTTTTGGCATCTTTACTGCTGATCCGTTTAATTGTACTGACACCTTAATAATTATTAGACTAGCGAGGCAACTTCAGAGATCTATTACAACACAACAGAATACAGTAAGTGTGGTCTTGACAACCCCATTTTCGAACACATAAATACAGTCTCCCACAAATGCAGCCTCCCTACCAAACTTGGTTCTTATTTTTGTCTCACCGATGCACAAAGAATCTGTCTGATTCCGCCTTACAATTACTTCATTGCTGCCTTGAGTGCCTTCTTCAGATCCATTCAAAATGTTTTTTTTTTATATACTTATCCAATGGGATAGCGATGGAAGTGTTAATGTCGTCAACACAAGAGAGCTGAGAAAGATTCAAGGTTCAAACTTTTTTAAAGCAGTAGCTCAAGTGGAGATGTGGTGGGAGCCGGATGGAAAGTACTACATGGGCAAAGTGGTCGAAATGTTTTCGGCAACCAGGTCAAATCCAGAAACTTCAGATTCAGAGGATGAAGTCCCATTGGCTTTGTTGCAGAAGAAAAAATCAGGAGGCCATGAAATCCCAAGAAGAACTGCCAAAAATGAGAAACCACCAGGACAAGGTGTAGCCAACAGGGGTGCTAATGAAACTTCCACGTGTCTGCATAATATTCTGACTATGCTAGACAACAAGTGTGGAGGAGGTTGCACTTTTTTGGGATGGATGTTATGGCCAAAATAATCGTGGCGAGCATGCTGAAAACTTTCATAGCGAGTGCTGTGTCAGTACAGGTTATAACTCTTTACTTTTTTAAAACCAACCATGGACAATGCGAAGGTGATAGCATGCATAGTCTCGTGGAGAGAGCCCTTGCTAGAGCAGGAGAGATCCTAATTCCCGCTCAACTAGAAACTGTAATTCAGATGGCATCTACCAAAAAACCCTTTCGTTTTACAAATTTGAACACGAAAGATGTAAAAAATTGGAAGGATCTGGTAAAGGACATTGGCACATGAAGAGTTCGTTCATCGGATTGAGGAGAGATTGTCAAATGGACAAGTTTTATGGAAGTCAGGGTAGAGAAAAGGGAACCACAGAAACTTTTCTATAAAACTTCCCATTAAAAAAAAAGACTTTTATTTCCTCTCACTGCCACCTCGCCGCCACAAACAAGTGACATCCAAATGTCTACCCTGTGCATATGATGAGCCTCCAAAACTCAGCACTGAGAAATATAATGATCTACTGAGTTTCTGCCGTGGAACCACCCCACTGATTAAGGAACCTATTGTGTCAAGATTTGTACAAGAATCTACCACACTAAAATATCCATTATTATGGGAAAAAAATCCAGTAAAATCTCAATATTTGGTACCTTTCTTGTAAAGAGAAAAAGGAAATTTTTGTAAAAATTTAGCATTATGTCGAAGAAAAGGTTTTCTCCTCAAGGAGTGTTGCAAGAGCTGCCCATGGACAGTGATAGTGAAGAATCTATTAAACTAAGTGATGATGATTCTGTATTCCATGTAGATATTATTCGGATTATTGTTTCTGTGCTTCTAAAAAAACAGCATAAAAGGAAGGAAAGACAGGTTAAGTGTTATCTAATATATACTTTTCTTTGTCAGTATATCACGTGATATATCCTTTTTTTTTTTATTGGTCGCCTGTCCCTACAATAAAATAAGACACAAATACAGCACAAACACACACCGTACTTAAAACGTTGCCACCCGTAATGACCTAACTGCTGCTTGCCGTTACCTCTCCTGTTTAGCAAAGCGGCACAATCAGATAGGCGCACCTTCACGGTATGGGGTAAGACACTTTCTCTGCATCACATACCGGCATAAGTGTACCACTCTGTTTATTTTAATTAGTTAGCACATTAATTATTTTCCTTGCCACAATATCATTATATGCAATGGTACAGAACTGAATTACCTTCACGTAGGTGTAAAATTCGCCCAGATCTAGCTTTCCCACCGTCTGTGCTTTGGCTTCAAAACATAAGTAAAATTTCAAATTCGTTTTTCTTAAAACTAAGTTTTTGCAGTTATGCCACTATGTTATTGTAGCGACGAGATGTTTTCGATAATCCAGTCAAGATCTGAAAATCTGATAACATTGTCCAGTCTTAAAAGTCAAGGATCGACTTTTTCCTTTCCATCTGTCCCTTTTTGCTTTCATTCAAGATGGCAAAAACAACAACAACAACAACAACTGCAAAAAACGGTACTATTTTTTTCTATAACACTGTGCCTGACCAGTACGGTATAGAACGTGAAGTGCTCTCATTTTCATTCTTAAACACTGCCCATTAGAATACTTGTCCTCTTAATGGTCTGGTCCACAGCATCCACAGAAACAAAAAAAAAAATGAACGCCCCAAACTATAACACAAGAACAGATTTGGCCAAATGATTCATCTCCTGCGTGTTGGCACCCACTTCCAGCCAAAGCCATGAGTCATAAAAACACTGCTCACTCAATGTTAGCACAGGTGGGAGATTCCGATAGGATTTTACCTACCTCGGATTTGCCTAGATCTCATCTTTTTTATGGGCAAATGAAATACTGACATGGGTTCAGTGTAGGTTGTATAGATAGATAGATAGATAGATAGATAGATAGATAGATAGATAGATAGATAGATAGATAGATAGATAGATAGATAGATAGATAGATAGATAGATAGATAGATAGATAGATAGATAGATAGATAGATAGATAGATAGATAGATAGATAGATAGATAGATATAATTCTTTATTTCCAATTAGTCGGTACAGTATTTCACACACGATACCCATACAGGAAACAATAGAATGGCATTGTAAATTCTAATCCGTTACATGACTGAACATAACTGCTGGCTCTTGGCTTATTTTATCCATAAATAGATGGTAAAAGTGGACAATAACTAAGACTGGCGCATTTATTATTGTAAACCTCTTATGGACATTTCCGAGACTGCCTATAATTAGCACAATGATTTCACAATGATACCCTATGGCGTTGATCTCTAAAGAAAATGGGTAGTACTTATCAAACTTTGATTTGTAAGCTTTATCAATATAAGCATCAAATGGTATCGATATTTCTACTAGTTTGACTGTTTTTCTTTTTCTGTCAATCACTGTTATATCTGGCCGCACTTCTCTACGATGGCAACTAATAGAGTCACTTTCAAATATAGATAGTTTGAGGGGAGTGTCTTTCAATATGGTCTTGTTTCTGTTGAATGAACGAATCTTTCTTTCCAAAATGTCCAAGATGTTGTTGTGTCGTTGTTGGTACATAAGGTGAAATTTTGTGCAGCCATTAAGGGCGTGTGATGCTGTTTCGCTTGGATGATTGCGCACGACTTGGTGTAGGTGTTGGGGTAATCTTCTCCAACTCACCGTGTTGTAAAGTGCGTCATTGTTGTTGACACCGCCATTTTGAATCGTTTTCGTGTTGTTGTCATCGCAGCCCGTTGTTATCCTTCTTACTTTACCAGTCCGAATAGCTTCCTTCACCGTCATCTTCAGCCCTGGTACTTAGGCTAGATCGAAATGCCTTCTCCATAACGATAAACTGTGGGTCCTCAAATCGTAAAGTGCGACATTGTTGTTGACACCGTCATTTTGAATCGCTTTCGTGTTGTTGTCATACATACATACATACATACATACATACATACATACATACATACATACATACATACATACATACATACATACATACATACATACACACATACGTACATACATACATACATACATACATACATACATACATACATACACGGACGGATGGGTGGGTGGACAGACAGCCTGACTGACGGGCTGACAGACAGACAGACAGACAGACAGACAGACAGACAGACAGACAGACAGTCAGATAGATAGATGAGAGAGAGAGAGAGAGAGAGAGATAGATAGATAGATAGATAGATAAATAGATAGATAGATAGATAGATAGATAGACAGATAGATAGATAGATAGATAGATAGATAGATAGATAGATAGATAGATAGATAGATAGATAGATAGATAGATATAGATAGATAGATAGATAGATAGATAGATAGATAGATAGATAGATAGATAGATAGATAGATAGATTCATGGCGGCCTCATACTCCAATTTCATGATTTCATTCTTTCATTATTTCATTCTCCTTTTCCATCAAGTGCATGCTTTGGTATTAATGTCAATTTTTTTTTTAGATGGGAGGAATGTACGGCTGTTTCTTTACCTTACTTTGCCGCATTCCATCCTTGCTCTGTTATTGTTTTATTTTGTTTCATTTTGATTGGTGTTGATTTTTTTTTTTATCTACTTCCTTGTCCCATTTTGTAAAACAGCAATAATATTACAACAGTTAGACTATGTACCCTGAAGTTATTCTTAGTACTCTCTATTTTCTGAGCATGTTTTTCCTACATCCCGTGCCAGGATATTCAGTTCTTCCTCCTGTGTGTTCTATCAGTTACCTGATGCAAGTGTTGATATTATGGGTGGCAGGGGGGAGGGGGGGGGGGTTATATCTCTCTGTTTTGCTAGTTCCAGTAACAAGGCAAATGTAATATTTCTATCCGTAATCACTTTCCCTTGTCTTGAAAAACAAAAACAAGTTATACCGCTCGCCTACTTAGGGATCAGTGGTTTTCCAGTTACAGAGTAAACATAAGCACTGTGCTGCAGAGGTAAAGGCAGGTATCCCGATCACTCAGGGCCGGATTAAGACCTACAAAGGCCCTAAGCACTTAACCCTCTAGCGCCCATGCCGTATTTGAAATAGGTCACTTACACCAAAAATGATTTGGGTTTAATACACTTACTCTTCATATTTTATTAACAAAATTTTTTTCAAATTGCATATCTATATATATATTTTGGTAACTCGAAACTTTGGTCACCTAAGGCTCAGGAACCGCATCACAATCAGGCTTCAAACTTTGCACAACAGCATTATTATCAGTGCGAAATTAACATGGGCTATATTAGAAATTATGAATTGTTCAGGCTTCTACGTTTCATTTTTCATTGTTTCGGCATCATTTAAATCTATTTCGAGTCATCATGGTTCGCCATTTTAAGATTTCATTGAGGAAATTGCGCTCTACGTCAACATTTGCTCATTGCCGGCCGAAAGTCATCTTATCACATCTGTGTATTCTGCAAGAATTGTGGCGTAACAAGATGATCTATGAGTGTTTGCACCAAATCTAGGTGCCGTTATGAATGTGACCTAGATCTAGATATACAGCTGGATGTGATACAAGGAAATTTTGCAAGATTTATCTTGTCCGGGTTGGCTAGTTATTTATATTTTTGCCATAATCCGACTATTGAAAATCAGTTCAGCATACAATTTCAGAAGTTTTTGGATTGGCAAATTTTTGTCTGGGCACTAGAGGGTTAAACGATTTTTGTGCCCCCACCCTTTCGCATTAGAAAAAGAGAGTCTTATAGGCCAGCAAATACTTTTTGTTTCATTTATTGTGGGGACCCCTTTTTGTGAACCCTGGTACAGCTGCACCGTTTGAATTTTGCAACATTTATTATGTTCCGTGGTAAATCCAGCAATAGAAACTTTCTGTGCACCTTTTGTCTGTGCCCGAGGTCTCGCTTTCCGCCAGCTGACTCAAGATAGTTTTGACTTGCCCTAACTTGAGAGACACACGTTTCAGTCTCGCTCAGTGAGCCACGTCCAGTTTAACTCCATGTATAGTTCACACCTCACTCTAACCCTGAGACAAAACGGACCTGTCTCGGTGCGTGACGAGACTTAGAATGTCTTCCAGAAGGGGTTTTGCTTTGTTTTATCGGATGGAGTTCTGCATCCCTTGTCAACCAACACACTAAGGCTAGGTTGGTAGGGAGAGATATCTCATAAGAATTAGGGTCAGTGTTAGAGTCAGGATCCGATTACCACGACATTTCACGTTTCACCTAGGCATTGTCCATCCACTGCAGGATGTAGCCCCCCCCTCCCCCCGCCCCCCGAGAGTGACTTCCATTCCTTTCTGTCTGATGTTTCCCTCATCTATGCTGCACCCCCCCCCGCCCCCCCCAGAATGACTTCCACTCCTTTCTGTCTGATGTTTAACTCATCTATGCTGCACCCCCTCCCCCCTCCCGCGCCCCCCGAGAATGACTTCCATTCCTTTCTGTCTGATGTTTCCTTCATCTATGCTGCACCCCCTCCCCCCTCCCCCGCCCCCCGAGAATGACTTCCATTCCTTTCTGTCTGATGTTTCCCTCATCTATGCTGCACCCCCTCCCTCCCCCCCCCCGCCCCCCGAGAATGACTTCCATTCCTTTCTGTCTGATGTTTCCCTCATCTATGCTGCACCCCCTCCCTCCCCCCCCCCCCGCCCCCCGAGAATGATTTCCATTCCTTTCTGTCTGATGTTTCCCTCATCTATGCTGCACCCCCTCCCCCCCGAGTATGACTTCAATTCCTTTCTGTCTGATGTTTCCCTCATCTATGCTGCACCCCCTCCCCCCCCCCCCCGAGTATGACTTCCATTCCTTTCTGTCTGATGTTTCCCTCATCTATGCTGCACCCCCTCCCCCCCCCCCCCCGAGAATGTCTTCCATTCCTTTCTGTCTGATGTTTTCCTCATCTATGCTGCACCCCCTCCCCCCCCGAGAATGTCTTCCATTCCTTTCTGTCTGATGTTTCCCTCATCTATGCTGCACCCCCTCCCCCCCCCCCCGAGAATGTCTTCCATTCCTTTCTGTCTGATGTTTCCCTCATCTATGCTGCACCCCCTCCCTCCCCCCCCCCCCGAGAATGACTTCCATTCCTTTCTGTCTGATGTTTCCCTCATCTATGCTGCACCCCCTCCCTCCCCCCCCCCCGAGAATGACTTCCATTCCTTTCTGTCTGATGTTTCCCTCATCTATGCTGCACCAACTCCCCCCCCCCCGCCCCCCGAGAATGACTTCCATTCCTTTCTGTCTGATGTTTCCCTCATCTATGCTGCACCCCCTCCCCCCCCCCCGCCCCCCGAGAATGGCTTCCATTCCTTTCTGTCTGATGTTTCCCTCATCTATGCTGCACCCCCTCCCCCCTCCCCCGCCCCCGAGAATGACTTCCATTCCTTTCTGTCTGATGTTTCCATCATCTATGCTGCACCCCCTCCCCCCCCCCCGCCCCCCGAGAATGACTTCCATTCCTTTCTGTCTGACGTTTCCCTCATCTATGCTGCACCCCCTCCCCCCCCCCGCCCCCCGAGAATGACTTCCATTCCTTTCTGTCTGATGTTTCCCTCATCTATGCTGCACCCCCTCCCCACCCCCCGAGAATGACTTCCATTCCTTTCTGTCTGATGTTTCCCTCATCTATGCTGCACCCCCTCCCCCCCCCCCTGAGAATGACTTCCATTCCTTTCTGTCTGATCTTTCCCTCATCTATGCTGCACCCCCTCCCCCCCCCCCGCCCCCCGAGAATGACTTCGATTCCAATTTGTCTGATGTTTCCCTCATCTATGCTGCACCCCCTCCCCCCCCCGCCCCCCGAGAATGACTTCCATTCCTTTCTGTCTGATGTTTCCCTCATCTATGCTGCACCCCTCCCCCCCCCCCGCCCCCTGAGAATGACTTCCATTCCAATCTGTCTGATGTTTCCCTCATCTATGCTGCACCCCCTCGATCCCCCCCCCCCCCGAGAATGACTTCCATTCCTTTCTGTCTGATGTTTCCCTCATCTATGCTGCATCCCCTCCACCCCCCCCCCCGACCCCCGAGAATGACTTCCATTCCTTTCTGTCTGATGTTTCCCTCATCTATGCTGCACCCCCTCCCCCCCCCGCCCCCCGAGAATGACTTCCATTCCTTTCTGTCTGATGTTTCCCTCATCTATGCTGCACCCCCTCCCCCCCCCCCGACCCCCGAGAATGACTTCCATTCCTTTCTGTCTGATGTTTCCCTCATCTATGCTGCATCCCCCCCCCCCCCGAGAATGACTTCCATTCCAATCTGTCTGATGTTTCCCTCATCTATGCTGCACCCCCTCCCCCCCCCCCCGACCCCCGAGAATGACTTCCATTCCTTTCTGTCTGATGTTTCCCTCATCTATGCTGTACCCCCTCCCCCCCCCCCGAGAATGTCTTCCATTCCTTTCTGTCTGATGTTTCCCTCATCTATGCTGCACCCCCTCCCCCCCCCCCGAGAATGTCTTCCATTCCTTTCTGTCTGATGTTTCCCTCATCTATGCTGCACCCCCTCCCTCCCCCCCCCCCCGAGAATGACTTCCATTCCTTTCTGTCTGATGTTTCCCTCATCTATGCTGCACCCCCTCCCTCCCCCCCCCCCGAGAATGACTTCCATTCCTTTCTGTCTGATGTTTCCCTCATCTATGCTGCACCCCCTCCCCCCCCCGCCCCCCGAGAATGACTTCCATTCCTTTCTGTCTGATGTTTCCCTCATCTATGCTGCACCCCCTCCCCCCCCCGCCCCCCGAGAATGACTTCCATTCCTTTCTGTCTGATGTTTCCCTCATCTATGCTGCACCCCCTCCCCCCCCCCCCGCCCCCCGAGAATGACTTCCACTCCTTTCTGTCTGATGTTTCCCTCATCTATGCTGCACCCCCACCCCCGCCCCCCGAGAATGGCTTCCACTCCTTTCTGTCTGATGTTTCCCTCATCTATGCTGCACCCCCCCCCCGCCCCCCGAGAATGGCTTCCACTCCTTTCTGTCTGATGTTTCCCTCATCTATGCTGCACCCCCTCCCCCCCCCCGCCCCCCGAGAATGACTTCCATTCCTTTCTGTCTGATGTTTCCCTCATCTATGCTGCACCCCCTCCCCCCCCCCCCGCCCCC
This sequence comes from Onchidella celtica, assembly GCA_963931925.1. Lineage (NCBI taxonomy): Eukaryota > Metazoa > Mollusca > Gastropoda > Systellommatophora > Onchidiidae > Onchidella > Onchidella celtica. Next base: position 38,521,530 of record OZ007578.1, read on the forward strand.
CCGAGAATGACTTCCTTTCCTTTCTGTCTGATGTTTCCCTCATCTATGCTGCAGCCCCTCCCCCCCCCCCCGAGAATGTCTTCCATTCCTTTCTGTCTGATGTTTCCCTCATCTATGCTGCACCCCCTCCCCCCCCCGCCCCCCGAGAATGACTTCCATTCCTTTCTGTCTAATGTTTCCCTCATCTATGCTGCACCCCCTCCCCCCCCCCCCCCGAGAATGTCTTCCATTCCTTTCTGTCTGATGTTTTCCTCATCTATGCTGCACCCCCTCCCCCCCCCCCGAGAATGTCTTCCATTCCTTTCTGTCTGATGTTTCCCTCATCTATGCTGCACCCCCTCCCCCCCCCCCCCCGAGAATGTCTTCCATTCCTTTCTGTCTGATGTTTCCCTCATCTATGCTGCACCCCCTCCCTCCCCCCCCCCCCCGAGAATGACTTCCATTCCTTTCTGTCTGATGTTTCCCTCATCTAGGCTGCACCCCCTCCCTCCCCCCCCCCGAGAATGACTTCCATTCCTTTCTGTCTGATGTTTCCCTCATCTATGCTGCACCCCCTCCCTCCCCCCGCCCCCCGAGAATGACTTCCATTCCTTTCTGTCTGATGTTTCCCTCATCTATGCTGCACCCCCTCCCCCCCCCCGCCCCCCGAGAATGGCTTCCATTCCTTTCTGTCTGATGTTTCCCTCATCTATGCTGCACCCCCTCCCCCCCCCCCGCCCCCCGAGAATGACTTCCATTCCTTTCTGTCTGATGTTTCCCTCATCTATGCTGCACCCCCTCCCCCCCCCCCGCCCCCCGAGAATGACTTCCACTCCTTTCTGTCTGATGTTTCCCTCATCTATGCTGCACCCCCCCCCCGCCCCCCGAGAATGGCTTCCACTCCTTTCTGTCTGATGTTTCCCTCATCTATGCTGCACCCCCCCCCCGCCCCCCGAGAATGGCTTCCACTCCTTTCTGTCTGATGTTTCCCTCATCTATGCTGCATCCCCTCCCCCCCCCCCAGAGAAGGACTTCCATTCCTTTCTGTCTGATGTTTCCCTCATCTATGCTGCACCCCCCCCCCCCGCCCCCCGAGAATGGCTTCCAATCCTTTCTGTCTGATGTTTCCCTCATCTATGCTGCACCCCCTCCCCCCCCCCCGCCGCCTGAGAATGACTTCCATTCCAATCTGTCTGATGTTTCCCTCATCTATGCTGCACCCCCTCCCCCCCCCCCCGCCGCCTGAGAATGACTTCCATTCCTTTCTGTCTGATGTTTCCTTCATCTATGCTGCACCCCCTCCCCCCCCCCGCCCCAGAGAATGACTTCCATTCCTTTCTGTCTGATGTTTCCCGCATCTATGCTGCACCCCCTCCCCCCCCCCCCCGCCCCCCGAGAATGACTTCCATTCCTATCTGTCTGATGTTTCCCTCATCTATGCTGCACCCTCTCCCCGCCCCCGCCCCCCGAGAATGAATTCCATTCCTTTCTGTCTGATGTTTCCCTCATCTATGCTGCACCCCCTCCCCCCCCCCCCGCCCCCCGAGAATGAATTCCATTCCTTTCTGTCTGATGTTTCCCTCATCTATGCTGCCTCCCCTCCCCCCCCCCCCCCGCCCCCCGAGAATGGCTTCCACTCCTTTCTGTCTGATGTTTCCCTCATCTATGCTGCATCCCCTCCCCCCCCCCAGAGAAGGACTTCCATTCCTTTCTGTCTGATGTTTCCCTCATCTATGCTGCACCCCCCCCCCCGCCCCCCGAGAATGGCTTCCACTCCTTTCTGTCTGATGTTTCCCTCATCTATGCTGCACCCCCTCCCCCCCCCCCCGCCGCCTGAGAATGACTTCCATTCCAATCTGTCTGATGTTTCCCTCATCTATGCTGCACCCCCTCCCTCCCCCCCCCCCCCGAGAATGACTTCCATTCCTTTCTGTCTGATGTTTCCCTCATCTATGCTGCACCACCCCCCCGCCCCCCGAGAATGACTTCCATTCTAATCTGTCTGATGTTTCCCTCATCAATGCTGCACCCCCTCCCCCCCCCCCCGACCCCCGAGAATGACTTCCATTCCAATCTGTCTCATGTTTCCCTCATCTATGCTGCACCCCCTCCCCCCCCCCGAGAATGTCTTCCATTCCTTTCTGTCTGATGTTTCCCTCATCTATGCTGCACCCCCTCCCTCCCCCCCCCCCGAGAATGACTTCCATTCCTTTCTGTCTGATGTTTCCCTCATCTATGCTGCACCCCCTCCCTCCCCCCCCCCCAAGAATGACTTCCATTCCTTTCTGTCTGATGTTTCCCTCATCTATGCTGCACCCCCTCCCCCCCCCCGCCCCCCGAGAATGACTTCCATTCCTTTCTGTCTGATGTTTCCCTCATCTATGCTGCACCCCCTCCCCCCCCCGCCCCCCGAGAATGACTTCCATTCCTTTCTGTCTGATGTTTCCCTCATCTATGCTGCACCCCCTCCCCCCCCCCCGCCCCCCGAGAATGACTTCCACTCCTTTCTGTCTGATGTTTCCCTCATCTATGCTGCACCCCCCCCCGCCCCCCGAGAATGGCTTCCACTCCTTTCTGTCTGATGTTTCCCTCATCTATGCTGCACCCCCCCCCCCCGCCCCCCGAGAATGGCTTCCACTCCTTTCTGTCTGATGTTTCCCTCATCTATGCTGCACCCCCTCCCCCCCCCCCCGCCCCCCGAGAATGACTTCCATTCCTTTCTGTCTGATGTTTCCCTCATCTATGCTGCACCCCCTCCCCCCCCCGCCCCCCCGAGAATGACTTCCATTCCTTTCTGTCTGATGTTTCCCTCATCTATGCTGCAGCCCCTCCCCCCCCCCCCGAGAATGTCTTCCATTCCTTTCTGTCTGATGTTTCCCTCATCTATGCTGCACCCCCTCCCCCCCCCCGCCCCCCGAGAATGACTTCCATTCCTTTCTGTCTAATGTTTCCCTCATCTATGCTGCACCCCCTCCCCCCCCCCCCCCCGAGAATGTCTTCCATTCCTTTCTGTCTGATGTTTTCCTCATCTATGCTGCACCCCCTCCCCCCCCCGAGAATGTCTTCCATTCCTTTCTGTCTGATGTTTCCCTCATCTATGCTGCACCCCCTCCCCCCCCCCCCCCGAGAATGTCTTCCATTCCTTTCTGTCTGATGTTTCCCTCATCTATGCTGCACCCCCTCCTTCCCCCCCCCCCCCCCGAGAATGACTTCCATTCCTTTCTGTCTGATGTTTCCCTCATCTATGCTGCACCCCCTCCCTCCCCCCCACCCCCCGAGAATGACTTCCATTCCTTTCTGTCTGATGTTTCCCTCATCTATGCTGCACCCCCTCCCCCCCCCCGCCCCCCGAGAATGACTTCCATTCCTTTCTGTCTGATGTTTCCCTCATCTATGCTGCACCCCCTCCCCCCCCCCCGCCCCCCGAGAATGGCTTCCATTCCTTTCTGTCTGATGTTTCCCTCATCTATGCTGCACCCCCTCCCCCCCCCCGCCCCCCGAGAATGACTTCCATTCCTTTCTGTCTGATGTTTCCCTCATCTATGCTGCACCCCCTCCCCCCCCCCGCCCCCCGAGAATGACTTCCACTCCTTTCTGTCTGATGTTTCCCTCATCTATGCTGCACCCCCCCCCCGCCCCCGCCCCCCGAGAATGAATTCCATTCCTTTCTGTCTGATGTTTCCCTCATCTATGCTGCACCCCCTCCCCCCCCCCGCCCCCCGAGAATGGCTTCCACTCCTTTCTGTCTGATGTTTCCCTCATCTATGCTGCATCCCCTCCCCCCCCCAGAGAAGGACTTCCATTCCTTTCTGTCTGATGTTTCCCTCATCTATGCTGCACCCCCCCCCCGCCCCCCGAGAATGGCTTCCACTCCTTTCTGTCTGATGTTTCCCTCATCTATGCTGCACCCCCTCCCCCCCCCCCGCCGCCTGAGAATGACTTCCATTCCAATCTGTCTGATGTTTCCCTCATCTATGCTGCACCCCCTCCCTCCCCCCCCCCCCGAGAATGACTTCCATTCCTTTCTGTCTGATGTTTCCCTCATCTATGCTGCACCACCCCCCCGCCCCCCGAGAATGACTTCCATTCTAATCTGTCTGATGTTTCCCTCATCAATGCTGCACCCCCTCCCCCCCCCCGACCCCCGAGAATGACTTCCATTCCAATCTGTCTCATGTTTCCCTCATCTATGCTGCACCCCCTCCCCCCCCCCCCCGACCCCCGAGAATGACTTCCATTCCTTTCTGTCTGATGTTTCCCTCATCTATGCTGCACCCCCCCCCGCCCCCCGAGAATGGCTTCCACTCCTTTCTGTCTGATGTTTCCCTCATCTATGCTGCACCCCCCCCCCCGACCCCCGAGAATGACTTCCATTCCAATCTGTCTCATGTTTCCCTCATCAATGCTGCACCACCCCCCCGCCCCCCGAGAATGACTTCCATTCTAATCTGTCTGATGTTTCCCTCATCAATGCTGCACCCCCTCCCCCCCCCCCCGACCCCCGAGAATGACTTCCATTCCAATCTGTCTCATGTTTCCCTCATCTATGCTGCACCCCCTCCCCCCCCCCCCCCGACCCCCGAGAATGACTTCCATTCCTTTCTGTCTGATGTTTCCCTCATCTATGCTGCACCCTCTCCCCCCCCCCCCCCGCCGCCTGAGAATGACTTCCATTCCAATCTGTCTGATGTTTCCCTCATCTATGCTGCACCCCCTCCCTCCCCCCCCCCCCGAGAATGACTTCCATTCCTTTCTGTCTGATGTTTCCCTCATCTATGCTGCACCCCCTCCCCACCCCCCGAGAATGTCTTCCATTCCTTTCTGTCTGATGTTTCCCTCATCTATGCTGCACCCCCTCCCCCCCCCCCGCCCCCCCGAGAATGACTTCCATTCCTTTCTGTCTGATGTTTCCCTCATCTATGCTGCACCCCCTCCCCCCCCCCCGCCCCCCGAGAATGACTTCCATTCCTTTCTGTCTGATGTTTCCCTCATCTATGCTGCACCTCCCCCCCCCCCCCCCCCCGCCCCCCGAGAATGACTTCCATTCCTTTCTGTCTGATGTTTCCCTCATCTATGCTGCACCCCCCACCCGCCCCCCGAGAATGACTTCCACTCCTTTCTGTCTGATGTTTCCCTCATCTATGCTGCACCCCCTTCCCCCCCCCTTTCCTCCTTTTTAATATCATCCTTCCATCTTCCTCCTGGTTGTCCTCCTGTTCTTTTTCCCGTCCGTGGTTGCCATTCAGTGCAGCGTTTTGTCCTTCCATTATCATTTATCCTTCCCAGTTCCACTTTAGTTGCAGCATGATGCCATTAGAAGCTTTCAAATTATAATGCTCGATAATTTCACTACAATTCAAACTGTTAGCTGTCAATTTATAGAATATTATTATTATATCATAACCTGCTGGTGTCGGAATGACCTCCCAGCAACAACAACCGTTTCAGAATAAAAACCAATCATAAACATAAACTCTTGATGATCACAGATAAACGGCCGAGGAATGACTCAGATGTTTCTAAACATAGATCTACCCGTGGTTTTGTTTGAACCTGGAGATATTGCAAAATTGGCGCAGATAACTATTTTTTACCAGTAGCTCTGCTTTTGCAGAGAAGTGCAGAAACTCAGACTAGTCTTTCTGAAGTCGACATAAGGCATAATATTTAGAAACTGTCTGCAGAAAAAAAAAGCTGTGATGCGAGGAAACTAGTGACACTTTTAAAGACAATCATGTGAGGTAATGTTCTATTTGATGAAAAGGCAGAATACGATCGCTGGCACATGTCCATCTTCATACTTTCAAAAACCTGGGCTTATCTTCTGCCTTCCCACAGAATTCAAAGTCACAAAAGGGGCGTCCATAAAGTACATACACTCGATTTTGGCTATATTTTAATTCCCCCCCCCCCCCCAACAGAATTGAAAGTCACAAGGGGGCATCCATGCAGAGGGTATACAGGATTTGGGCTTTTTCTTTTTTCTTTTTGGCCTCTCCCTCTTTCCCACAACCCCCGTGGATATATTTCAGGCGTTTACCTTTGATTTTGAATTTTAATGTCATATCTAGGATCCCTCTGCAACAGGCAATTTATTTATTTAGCATGCGGATTTTAAGAGTAAATCAACAATAACAACAACAACAACAACAAATTAAATAGTAAACAAATAAATAAATAAAATCGTAACAGTTTGAGAAACAAGGGGAATGGGGATCTTCATTCATAAACTATGAAAACCACTGGATGTTGTGGCAGGTATGTGGACTACCCCGGCTTGGTACCTGCAAGCACGTGCCTTGATACCCGGCCAATGTTTGGGTGTCTTCTTTAGGTAACCGCCCACCAAACTTGGCAGCACAAGAATTGTTTTCACCCCCCCCCCCGGGCCCAACCTCCCCACAACTCCAGAAATGAAGCGATATCTTACCTCCATCAACATCTCATCCAAGGTAGTATTTATCTCACTTTTCACGTGAAAGATCACTCACCTCGCAGGATTCAGGAACTGCCTTGTTCCAACATCAACATTATTTAGCTATTTATTTTCAAAATATAAACTGCCTTGTTCTTAACTGAGAAAGGGCAAATGCATGTCAGTTACTGTAATAAAGATTTGAGGTGCCAAGGGGGCCTGGAGGGTGGTTGTAAAATTAACATTTGGACAGTATGAAACCCATTCATATGAACAACATTTAAATAACTTGTCAAACATCGGCAGAAAGAAAGTCTTGTATGTAGCAAAGTCTCGCGTAAGAAATAGAATAGAGTAATAAGAGGCAAAATAAAACTCAAAGAAAAAGGGAAGACAAAAAAAAAACAAAAAACTATTTTTCAGTGAAACATCTTTGTCAAGGAAAATAGAAAAAAAAAAGACAGAAAAAAAAGGAAAATAGTAATTGAACAAATGAAACAATCGAACAATAAAAAAATGTAGAATATATGTGAGTGCGCATGAGAAAACCCACAATAAAAATGTCGACAGAGATGATTTTGAGAAAAACGGCTTTGAAGTGAAAATATGGGTCCGACACAAACTTTCAACTTGGCTGTTGTTTAGGGGACCGTGGCATGTTACAGGGTAAACTGTAGACGAGCAGTGAACACTACTCACTATGATCTCTATAAAGGCTTTGTAATTAGACTACGGTCTCCTAACAAGATCCAAAAACTTACGAATTGGCTGTTGTTTAGGGGACCGTGGCATGTTACAGGGTAAACTGTAGATGAGCAGTCAACACTACTCAGTGCGAGCTCTATAATGGCTTAGTTGTTAGACTACGGTCTCCTAACAGCAATCACTCCAATATTAATGGGTCAATTAGCTATTGCCACTTTTAGGATTAAATGCCGTTTTCTCAAAATCTTGTTTTAGGGGGTCACTGGCTTCAATTTATCAGAAATGTCTTATCTTTTATTATGTGTACAGATCTCAAAATGCCGACTTATTGTGGGTTTTCTCATGAACACTCACATAATAATATGAAATATTTTTAGAATATTAAATCAATACGCCGACTTATAATAATTATATTATGTCCTGTGAGTCATGACTTCAGTGTACTTGTATTTCCGCAGAGCAGCATGTCCGCGGACTCTCTCTCTCTCTCTCTCTCTCTCTCCTTCTCTCTCTCTCTCTCCCCCCCCCCTCTCTCTCTCTCTCTCCCTCTCTTTCTCTCGTTCTCTCTCTCTCTCTCTCTCTTGAAAAATGGAGTTTACAAAACAAAGAAGAATGCAAAAAGAAAATAATTACAAACATTAACAGCTACATGGAAAGATTCGGTGCGCACCAAGTATTTCTTTCAGTGAACTCACCTGTTTGTGACATCTCGCCAAAATTGTCTCTCGAGCCAAGTGGTCTTGTCCACAGCATCCGCTCCGCTATATTTTTACGGAAACGTTGCCTCTATAGAGGTGAGGGGAGGAGCGGAAAGGATGCTGTGGACAATAATACAAAGGCAAAGAGTGTTTTACTTTTTCATGCATGTACTTTCTTTTCCGTAAAAATAGCGGAGAAGAGCGGGTGCTGTGGACAACAGCATTAAAGTTCAATTAGTTGGGCATACTGCGAATTATTCCTTAATTCCGCCTAAGTGTATGATCTTGTATAACGTATTTAGGTCCGTAATCCTGTTTCATTTCTTCTTGCCAAATTTCAGCAAGATCCGTTCATTATTTTTCGATTCTACTGGTTAAAAGATCTTGTGTTTTTATGTATTGGGTTTGCGTCTGATCAGAGAGGCATGCAATAAATTGTCACAGGGACAACTGCACTGTAATTCAAGAAGCCATCAATGATGAAAACAGTCAGTACCGGAACTACACTGATTTGAGTACAAGCTTTATGAACAATACAGTCATGGACAGAAAAAGTGGCCATCAAATTCGCACGAAAAAAAGATTAATAAGTCATAAAAGTCCATTCATATCGTGAAAAAAAGCTTGCTTCATGTGTTAAGTTCACAAATAGAAGCTCCGTATAGACAGTAGTTGCAACGTTACTTTTGTTTCTCTCACAGCCGACTCTCAACAAAGCGCGGTCCAAAATAGTGCGAAAATAGACAAATTCCTCCGCGTTGGGTAACTTTCGCCCATGTTGCGCCTATGCGCGGACTGTCTATTATCTCATGGGGGAATTCGCTTACACAGAGCACATACTTGCTACACAGATCTTACCCATCATTACATAAACAAAGCCTTATATCATAACCCAGGAACAGGCCTATTACATGAGGAATTCGGTAGTGAACTTTAGTAAAAGACTGCACACATGTAGCTATAGTGTCTTGTTGAGGCCAACGGTGGAGGGCAAAAATGATCTTCTGTATCTTTCTATACTATCTTACTATTATTTTACTTCAAGGTAGACACGTTGGTCTAGAGGCAAGGTGCTCGCCTCTCATGCCGAAGGTATCGGATTCGAATCCCGGTCGATGCAGGCATGTTGGAATTTGGGATTTTTCTCATTATTTTCCTGTTCCTGATCCTGGACTTTTCGAGTATGAGCGAAAATCTCGGAGGGCCCGTTTCCACGTTGCACACATTAAAGATGCCTTGGCAGTTGGAAATCGAGAAGAGCAGGGTGAACAGGCCGCTGCCCGGGCTTCATCTCAGACTTAGATCAACCACACAGTACTAGATGATCTATAGATCTAGATATAATCCCTATCAGATAAGTTAATACAAATAATATTGTAAACTTAAACTATGGATAAGCAATACGAATCTTGCTGTTGCTTTCTTTAAAAAAGCGCACACTCAACACAAACACACATCTTCGAGGGCACAAAATGATAGTAACCTAGACGGCCTGATATAGTAAGGTCGCCTAGGTAGTACATGTAATCAATGTTGCTGATGAAGCTGGTTATGCGGGCGGATTGCATCGCCTTATTCACTCCATACATCTTTCTCGTTGTGTTTTGGGCTGTGGAAATCTTTTGAAAGTCACCCCTTTCATATCCTCATGATCTTTTCATCTTGAGTCGCTTTTACACACGCCCCAAAAGCATGTTTTGTTAACCATAGTTCCGATTCAAACACTCAGATGAATAGGTCTTGGCCTGATTGTTTAAGCCGATCGGCTGCCCCCCTTCTAAAAATAGACGCCGGGGGTTTCCTAGAATGCGCTAATCGAGACAAGTCTATTAAATAAAATGTATCCCTACCACACCCCTCCCCCCCCCCCCCCCCGAAAAAAAATAAAAAAATTCCGACCGGCGCTGCACTGTGGCAGTGACCTGTCTGCTCCAGTTGTAACCGGGCTGTAACAATAACCAAGGCACATTTCCCAAATGGGATTAAAGAAGTATACAAAATACAATTTAAACAAAATTGTCATTGACAACATTATTTTGCACTCACGCCTTGTAACGGAGATGTGAAAATCTGTGATAATACATGACATCTCGCTCTTGTTAGGGAAGAGATGGAAACACTAGTGCTGCTGTCCTTAAACAATGCCATTTTTATAAAGTGTCTATATTGTTGGTTTACTTATTTGTTATTGTTGTATTCATCTCTTTTATTCCCCCCCCCCCCCACGCCTCATCAACCCATCTCCTCTTTTTTGGTCTTTGCTACTTTGTGTTTTTATTGTCCCAACTCTGCTTGCATGTGTAGAAAAAATATGTGTATGTAAATAGTAAATGTGTGTGTGTGTGTGCGTGTGTGTGTGTGTGTGCCTTTGCGCTCATTTACATGTTTACTGTAGTTTACCCGACTCAGTCTGTCCCTCTTCCCGTCACAGCTCTTGGGGGGGGGGGGGATGTATCTCATGAAGTACGTGACTCCATTTTGGCTTTTTTTCACTCAACCGCCCCCTTCCCCATGTACACTTTTCAGACGCTTTGATTCAACCCAGTATCCCCTTCCCTCACCCCCACCCACTTGTACACGTGAACCGTGAAGGGCCATGAAAATGGTGAATATCCATGGTAAGGCATTAATAATTAATATAAATATTAAATATAAATACTAATATAAATTATTTATATTCTAAAATTTAAAGTGGCATTTCCTGTTCCATTAGAAACATAATCGTGTTTTATATAATCTAACCACTTTTTTGTTTTGTTTGTTTTTGTTAAATTTTACCTTTTTTAAATTCATTAACTGAAAAGTGTACGTAACTCTATGCTGCACAGAAACGCAAAGTAAGATAACCAAAAAGACCTTGAAAGCAATAACTTGGTTGTTATTGCGTCACGACGCGACGTTAAACCCAACTCCCACTCAAAACTCAAAACCTCTCTCTCTAATGCATTCTTTTCGTACAATAGAGGCAGCTCCTCCCCTGCCTGCGCTTACCGATCGTACGGTTCGTACTTTCTGGCTGACAACTTACCTGTTGCAAGCTGATGCAATCAAGCCCATACCAACACGCGCATACCATAATTATAAAGAAAAAAAAAAGTGACAGCGTTTTCCAACACTGAACGCTGCCAATCACCCTAAGTACACAGACCCAATTAACCCTCTACCCGCCATGTCACCTGGACCAGCTCAGGCATACAATATTTTGACTGGGTCGCGGGAACTGGCAAAATCTCAATCCATGAAACATTCTGTCAGAATTTTCCTCTGTTGGACTTTTTATAACTTCCAGCTCACCTTGGCTGTCGCCCAGATGCTCTGGATCTGAGTGTTTGGGTTCAGATCATGATCACTTCTAACTGGGCTTCGATACAAGAATTTGCGACTGTTAGGCCTGTACTTTTAACGAATGGTTAACTGCAGCCTAGATTTTGTAACTCGAGATAGTTACACGTTTGCACTGTAATAGAGTAAAAAAAAAGAAAAACGAAAACAAAACTATTATAATTATGTATCAGTGAAAATTAACATTTGAGAATATTCTGGCTTTCGATAAAGCAGAAATTCTGCGCAAATTTCAAAAGAAACGCTGCACTTTCATTCTTCCGAAAAAATTTAAAAACTTCACCCCGGATTCAAAACAATGAAAAACGCGCGCGCGCACACACACACACACACACACACACACACACACACACACACACACACACACACGCACATACGTCTCCTGTCGTGGCCATTTTTTGGTCTATCCATCTGCTACCTCATTGACATTGCCAGTGATTAAATATGTTACACCTGTACTGAACGTACTCAGAGCTCCTGGAAACACCTAACCCAAGGTATCTAGCCACCGTTTTGACGAAGCAGCTGCAAAAAAAAGTGTCTCTAGAACAAACTAAATATTTTACCAATTGCTGGAGGCTCTGGCCGGTCTAAAGCTCATTCACCCATGTCTCACACTTTCGCTATTATTTCTTCTTCATTTGATACAATCTGAGATCGTGCGCTATTTTTCCGTCCTTACTTCTTATGGACCCTTTTCACTTCCGCGTTACGGTTGTTTGCTGGGAGCCGCACGGCTTCGAAAAGCACCGTGTAGGGCAAAAACCTCCACTTGCCTTAGTGATGACATCTGAATATGTGCGCAGTCTAAGCAAAGATGCATTTTTATGCCAGAATCAGCACGTAACGGGTTCGTACAGTTGGGTGCCCAACAAGATGATGACATCATTCGACCGGTTGTCCACCGCTTCCGCCCTTCAAGAGGGGCAAGCCGCCAGTTTGTTTGCAAATCACGTGATATGGAGGAGGACGGGAAATGAAAAGGGTCTATAGATCGCAAATGACATTTTTGAACGAACCAATGAAGTTTTACAAAGACTTTTGAAGTTTGATCAAGCTGTAGACAGCACACTCAAAGACATTGACATCTCTGATTGGTGTTCAAACAACATAAGAATCACGATCGTGCAATTGATGTTCATCAACGTTGAACATTTATTAATACAAGGGTGACCTTATTTAGGCTACATGTAATGATCAAACTATATAAGGTCACTCAATATATAAGGGCATGTTTATTGGGGCTACATGTAGCCTTCATAACCAAACCCCACCTATCAAACATTATTTTGAGCTACCCGTTTCTTGCTACGGTAATATTGATGTCCGGGTAGCCCAAATTGCTATGAAGGCTACATGTAGCCCCAACAAACACTCCCTTAATACAATGTCAGTTAAGATACATCCGAGATTCATAATTCAAATTAAAGAACACATTTTGAATATTTATTTACACGATGTCAGTCAAGATACGTCCCAGATTATTCAAGTAAATTAAAGAGGGTAAATGTACGAGTATATTCATTTCTGAGTTATCGCTTGTGTCCAAACTTATGGAAGTCTGGGCCAGACGCCGATGTCAACACAGTTCGATAGAGTTTCAAACAGGATTAAGAATTTCACGTGTGTGTACATTTTTTAAAGACATCCTGTACTTGTTTGTAAAAGTTGTAAAGCAATTAATTAAGTTGCATGTTGAACTTATGGCAAATGCCACATTTTAAAAGCCTGTGTGTGGGCTTACGTGCAAGTGTGTGTGTGTGTGTGTGTGTGTGTGTGTGTGTGTGTGTGCATGCATGCATGCGTGCACTCATGTGTGTGCTTGGCTACATAACCAGAATGGAAGACGTACTTTCCCCCCAGCTCTGTGATAACATAAACATCAGGTATCTTTTGACCACTCGCCAAATTTATCACCACCGAGGTAATCTGGGATCTTTCCTTCACGAGGCGTTCAGCCCCTGGTCCTCTTCAGATCTACCTCAGTTTTTCACACAGGTGTAGAGACAGACAGATCTACAGGTAAGACTGGAGATCCAGTTGTCTCCGCCACTTGAGCCAGTGACACTTACTCACAAGCATTCATGTGACAAAATATTCTCCCTCTCTCTCTCTCTCTCTCTCTCTCTCTCTCCCCCTCCCCTCCCCACCCTCTCTCTGTATCTCTAGTTCTATGCGCGCATGTGTGTTTCTCAAACTTTCTCCTTCTCTCTCTCCCTGTATCTCCCTCTGTATTATCATTCCCTCTCTGTACCCCTTCTCTCCTCCTCTTCTGTCTTTCTCTTTTTCTTCTTTTCCACATCTGTTTCGGCACCCCCACCACCCTTCTTTTTACCGTTTGTGTGTCTGTCTATCGTACTGTAACCCTATATTTCTCATTTGTTCTCTTCCCTCCACCGTCTGCCTGCCTCTGTCTGCCTCTATTTCTGCCAGCCCGTCCATCTGTATTTCTGTCTGTCTGTCTGACTCTAAATCTCCATCAATCCAGCCCTCACGAAAGAGCACATAACCCTACGTCACAAGACAAAGTGACCCAGGCTATACGACCCAGACAAACAACTGTTGCATGTTGCATAAACCTCTGACACGTAACAACAGCTATCGTGTGTGCATCCCGTCTCTTCCCTCCGTCATGTCTGTGTCTACAGACAATCATTGAATTACTCACGGCCAGAATCTTTTATGTCACCACATCTAGTAGTTCGTGTGTCAAATGTGACTGGAATGTTGTCATGTTCTTTTGCTATTGTGTTTTGTGGATTTTCCAGCTATCCATGCATCTCTCTCTCTCTCTCTCTCTCTCTCTCTCTCTCTCTCTCTCTCTCTCTCTCTCTCTCGGTTTATTTATTTTTTTTGGTGTATCTATCTATCTATCTGTCTGTCTATCTATCTGTATATCTATCTATCTGCCTATCTGTCTGTCGATCTATCTATCTATCTATCTATCTATCTATCTATCTATCTATCTATCTATCTATCTATCTATCTATCTATCTATCTATCTATCTGTCTGTCTGTCTGTCTGTTTGTCTGTCTATCTATCTATCTATCTATCTATCTATCTATCTATCTGTCTGTCTGTCTGTCTGTCTATCTATCTATCTATCTATCTATCTATCTATCTATCTATCTATCTATCTTTCTTTCTATCTGTCTATCTATCTATCTATCTATCTATCTATCTATCTATCTATCTATCTATCTATCTATCTATCTATCTATCTATCTATCTATATCTGTCTGTCTGTCTATCTATCTATCTATCTATCTATCTATCTATCTATCTATCTATCTATCTATCTATCTATCTATCTATCTATCTATCTAATCTATCTATCTATCCATCAATCTATCTATCTAAAACACACTCACTAATCACCAAGGTACCGTGATAAAGCAAAGGTAATGAAACACACTATTTTTACGAACATACGGTTATAACACACGAATTATTTAAACAAAGGGATATCGGTTACCAGTACCGGTACTTTAACAGTCATTGTCATAGGTGCCAGCGGAGAATGAAGGACGCATGAGTAAATTTGCTTGACAGAGAGCCAAGTTGTTATTATGAAAATATAAATGTACTTTTACGATTACGATCTTGGCAAATTTTCAGTATGTTTGAGGAGGGGAAGAGAAGTACGTAGGCTTCTCCATTTGCACTTTGGATCACTTAAACTCTAACCTTCTCTCTCTGTATACTGTATACTGCATAATACAGAACTTACCTAGAACGTTTTGATCCAGGTATCACGTCAGTCAACAGGAGGCTTTTGCCCTCGACGTCACGTCTACGGGATTAAGCACCGCTCATGTTTAGCCCAATTCCGTCGGCTAGTGTTGTAATCCAATCAAAGCATGATTATCGTGGTCGGCTCACCTATCAAAGACGTTAATCCGCGCCGCCTCTGTTGGACGCCAATCAACAAGGGTTTAAATCATTAACTCTGCTCTGATTTCTGTGTCGTTGACGATCTCTTGTTTACAGTAAATTCTTTAACAGCCTACATAATGGGAAGGGCCATGTAAGAATGTTGTCTTTGTCAGTAAACCATTTCTCTCTCATTCAGAAAGGAATCATGTACAGAATATACACACAGAATTTTATGTTGATTTCGAGGCGTACATTGCAAGCTAATCTCTCCCTTCCCCCGAAACCCTTCCAATTCCTCTTGAACTTCCTTCTCCGCCCCTATCTCTCTCTCTCTCTCTCTCGCGCTCTCTCTCTGTCTTTCTCCTCTTTCTCATACATCTGTGTCCCTCTACCCCTCTCTCTTTCTCTCTCTCTCTTCTCCTCTCTCTCTCCCTTTCCCCTCTCATCCCTCTCACTCTTCCACTCTTTTTTCCCTTTCTCTCTCTTTCCGATTTACCTCCCATGTCTTTCTCTTTCTTCTCTCTCTCTCTCTCTCGCTCTCACTTTTTCTCTCTTTCTTTAACACATCTGTATGTTCTTCCCCTCTCTCTCTTCTTTTCACTCTTTCTGACTCTCTCTCTCTCTCTTAGGTCTCTCTCACACATCTGTGTTCTTCTACCCCCCCCCCGCCCCCACCTCTTTCCTCTCTCTCCCTCATATCTGTATCCCAACCCCCCCCCCCCCTCCCCGACCCCAACCCTATTCTATGCATCCGGAATCCGTGAAAAAAAACAAAATAACAAACAAGTATCACGGAAAGAAATTCATATGAAAAAGTTTGTGGACACGACCAGCACCCCCCCCCCCCGGCCCCCTTTCCACACACACAAACAGACACACCAGCGTGTTTTTACAGTTTAATCTCTAAACCAAAAAGAAAACAAAAAATTATGGCGTCTATGAGAATTTCTGGTCATGACTGCGACCACGTGAACGGCAAGCCCACATTGTATGTTATAGAAGAGATTGCCATTCCATGACGTTGCTGATAAGCGGATTTTCTGTTGCCGCGTGACAACTTCCGTGACGTCTCAGCAGTCAGAGAGTGACCCATGGGGCGTGATAGGGGGTGTCTGTGGAGGATAGAGAGAATGTAAGATGGGAGGGCAAAAGGACAAGATTTTAACCCAAAATGAGAGAATCAGAGGGATAGAGAGAACTGCGAAAACTGAATGGGTTGGAGAAGATGGAGGAGATTGAAATGAAGACATGAGGGGGCGGACAGAGACTTGGCGAGAGAGAATAAGAGAGAGAGAGAGAGAGAAAAAGAGAGGAGAAAAAAGACAGAGAGAGAAATAAAGGAAGAAATAGAGAAAAAGAGACAGTGAGAGGAGAGGGAGACAGATAGAGAACGAAACAAAGAAAGAAAAACAGTGAGAGAGAGGGAGAGAGAGACAGAGAGACAGAGAGAGAGAGAGAGAGAAAATCAAACAATAGAATTAATTATAATGTTGAACAGGAACACCACAGCTACAAAGAACATTAAGGTTGAGAAAGTTATTATCGAGGCTGAACAAGTTTGGGAGGTTGGGGGGGGGGGTGGGGGGCTTATAAAAGCCAACATTTCCAGACTTAATGACTGTGTGTACGAAGATTTTCACTCATTAACTCAATTTTAGCACTACATTTTCTCTTTTCTTTTCCTCAATTAAGCAGGATACAGAACCGAGACCTTCAGTTATGAAAAGACTTCCTCGTCACGACTCATACAAGCGATAACATGATTTGTGTAACATGAAGGATCGCATGGGGTAAGGTCACCAATAACTATTATTATTATTATGCTCGTGGCTTTATGCCAGTTCGGGGTTTATCATGAGGCTAGATAGTTTCAAGCCTTGGGCCTCAAAATCCAGGGCGGCCTCACTGCCTCAGGCCAATCTGCATAACATTTTGTGATAGACATAGCCTTTTCTTACTTAATTAATGTGATGTTACGATGCGCCGTAGTTTAAGAATTACAGGATTGAAAAAATAATATTTTACGTCTTTTCGAGAAGAAAGTTTAGACACTTATCATCATCAATGGCATTACGCAAATTAATTAAAACATTTCCATTTTCCTCTAGGCGTGAAGGTGGGGGATTGGGAGGGGCCTCACTGTTAGAATAGCCTAGGGCCTCTCTTCAATAAATTCGGCCCTGCTTTAAGCTCATTTCACGAGACTGAATCTATCCAACTAAATAAAGACTATTAAGGCCTGTTTACACTGGTAGGTTTTAGGAATAGAAAAAAAAGGGAATAGGGGACTGTGTGGGGAGAACTCTCCTGGCGTGCCGTCTTTTGTTTTTCCGATTTCCCCCTTCGAAACACGACCAAAACAAACGACGCGCATCGCTTCTCATTCAGAAAACGGACCAATGTAAACAAACAGCGTTTCGAAGGGAGAAATCAGAAAACAAAAGACGGAAAGCCAGGAGAGTTCTTCCCACACAGTCCCCCATTCCTTTTTTCTATTCCTAAAACCTACCAGTAGTGTAAACAGGCCTTTAGGGGGACAAGGTGGTCTAGAGGCAAGGTGCTCGCCTCTCATGCCAAGGGTCCCGGGTTCAAAACCCGGGCAGTGCAGGCATGTTGGAAATTGGGCTTTTTCTTATATTTTCTTGCACGTTGCGCACGTTAAAGAAAGCTTGGCAGTTGGAAATCGTAAAGAGCAGGCCGAACAGGCCGCTGCCCGAGCAAAATTGAAATTAAAGTTAGTAGATTAAAATTTATCCCTATCACCCCCATATCACCAACAAAAAATTTGTTATTCATTATTAAATGAATATTAATATATATTCAAATAATATAATACTTTAGAATACAAGTTGTGAGTTGTGTGAACTGTTGTGACTTGTGAACTGCGCCTAACAGGCTGCGTTACAATTTGCTCTCTGACACAGAGAGAGATAGAGAGAGTGAGAGAAAGAGGGTGATAGAAAGAAAGAGAGAGAGTGAGAGATGTAAATGGAGAGAACAAGACTTTCTGTAAAGCGCCTAGAGCAAACTCGTTTGGATTAGGCGCTATATAAATTATCTTCATTCATTCATTCATTCATTCATTCATTCATTTAGTCAAGTTTAAAGGTCACAGGTTGTGTTTATAATAAAATTCCCCATTTCTGTTACCATAAAACATTTTTCTTCAAGAATTTATAGTGTTACTGTTGTAGCTGTTGCTTTTGTTGTTTGTTGGCGAAGGAGCTCTTTGCAGAACACAGCAATATCTCTGTCTGTTCGTATGTCTGTCTGTTTGTCTCTCATTCTCTCTCTCTTTCTCTCTGTCGCCCACAATTATCTCTGTTTTGTCTCTCTCTCTTCTCTCTCTTATTTCTATCCTTCTCTCTCCTCTCTTTCTCTCGCATTTCTCTTTCTTTATCTCCCTCTCTCTTTGCTCATCTCTCTGTCTGTCTCCTTCACACGCCCTACCTCTGTTTCTCTCTCTTTCCCACTCTCTCATCTCCCATCTATCTCTCTCCCTCTCCCCCCCACCCTCCCCCCCTCTCTCCATTTTTTTTTGTTGCTACTTTTCAACAGTCGTGAGTATTAATTTTAGATACTTTTTTTTTTCGTCTAAGAAAACACAAACATGCAGTTGATGAAGTCCGTGACTCGACATGTTGCTGCATCAGTGCAGAGATAACGACAGGGCCATGCGATATTAGATACACCATGACAATGAAAGAACAATATCAGTGCAAACAAGTCACAAATGCTACACAAAGCTCGTCTCCGATCAGCTCTTCTGTGATCTTTTTGTTCTGTTTATCTTTAGGTCCAAGGCCATCCTCTCTCTCTCTCTCTCTCTCTCTTTCTGTCTGTCTCTCTCTCTCTCCCTAACACACAATCTGTTGTAATTTTTTTTTTTTTAGCTTTCTCTGTCTCTCCTGTGCATCTTGGTAATTTTTATCCACTCATCTTTTCTCTTCCTCAGTCTATCTATCCTCTTCTCTCTCTCTGTCACTCTCTCTGTGTCTCTGTCACTGTTCCCTTCTCTCTCTCTCTCTCTCAGTCCCTTCTCCCTGTCTCTCTTTTTCTCGCTGCCTGTGTTTCTTTTTCTCTCTCTCTCTCCCTCTTTCTGTTCTCTCCATATTTTAAAATTATTATTAGCATTATTATTATTTCTACTGAACTTGTATTTCTATTTTCACAGCCATAATTAAAAAATTTTTGTTTTTCCCGATGACACATTCTCGGCCTGCGTGAGTGTGTGTGTATGTGTGTGTTGTATAATTATGGGTGTATGTGTGTGAGAGAGAGAGAGAGAGTGAGAGAGAGAGAGAGACTGAGAGAGAGAAAGAGAGAGAGAGAGAGTGAGAGAGAGAGAGAGTGAGAGAGAGAGAGAGAGTGAGAGAGAGAGAGAGAGAGAGAGAGAGACTGAGAGAGAGAGAGAGAGACTGAGAGAGATTGAGAGAGAGAGAGAGAGACTGAGAGAGAGAGAGAGAGAGAGTGAGAGAGAGAGAGAGAGAGAGAGAGATGTATTCTCCTTCCCGCATGTCTCTCTGTATCATTCGACTCTCCTTCTAACTCATCTTTACCCTATAATCTATATGTCCACATCGCACCTCCCTTCCTCCTTACCAATGCCTCGTGGACAGCTGATAAAATTAGCTCTATTGAAGATTTCACGAGACGGAGGCGTGACCATGTTCTCGTAAGTTCTGTTATCACAATGTCACAATGTCACCAATGACATAATCATTTTTTAAAGACGGACCACACGTAGACACTCATCTTCTTTTTGTTGTACATTAAGCTGGTGCGGACAGTTCAAGGATGGGTTTTCCAGAAAGTGCAGAGTACTTAGAGAGCTCTAGCACAAAGCACTCACGCAGGAAGAGACCTCATGCCGAGACCACTCCACGGTCAGAAAGTTAATCCACAGTTATCTCACCACTGCGTCAGTTGTAGCACTGGCAGTGAGGGGACACCGAGAGAGCATTCTTAAGTCGTCCTGACACATTATATCTTTGGTTCTTATCTTTGTGGAAGAGGTTTTCAAGCAAACTAAATGGTAAAAGTCATGTAAACATTAATTATAATTAGAGTGAGAGAGAGAGAAAGAGAGAGAGAGGGAGTCGGGGGGAGGGGGAGGCAGAGAGAGAGAGAGACGGAGAGACAGACAGACAGACAGGCAGAGAACAAAGAGAGACAGGCAAAGAGAGAGAGAGAGGGAGAGAGAGAGGCAGAAAGAGAGAGACAAAGACAGAGCGAGAGAGAGTCAGAGAGAAAGAGGGACAGAGACATAGGTCGAGGGAGAGACAGAGGCAAAGAGAGAGAGAGAGACCGGGAGATAGGGAGAGAGTAAGAGAGACAGACAGACACACACACACAGAGAGAGAGAGAGAGAGAGAGAGAGAGAGAGAAAGAGAGTTACTTTTGATTCATTTGAATCAACTTCTCCACCCCTCCCCTCAAAAATTGGAATCTGTTGCAAAAATGCTGAGCTTATTGTTGCTGTTGTGTTTGGCGTCGAGACTGTAATTTACATGTCGTGATGTAAACATGTGTGTGTGTGTGTATGGATTTGTCTGTTTGGCGTCTATTGATTTATACATGGGGGGACTGTACTTGAGTTGTCCTATGCACGTTTTTTAATGGTTGTGTGTGTTGCCTTGGCGTAGATAGAGAGCAAAGAGTTTATGATAGAGAGTGAGAGAGACTGTGTGGGTATGTGTACGTATGTGTGTGTGTGAGAGAGAGATAGAACGTTTGTGTGTCTGTATGTGTGTAAAGGAGAGAGAATGTCTACACGGGCACATGTGTGTGTGTGTGTGTGTGTGTGTGTGAGAGAGAGAGAGAGAGAGAGAGTGAGAGTGAGAGAAAGAGGTAGAAACGGCTAGAGAATGTGTGTGAGAGAGTGTGTATGTGTGTTTGTGTTTGTGAGCGAGAGAGAGAAAGAGAGAGCGAGTCAGAAGGACAATGAGAGAGAGAGACAGGGACAAAGAGAGAGATCGAGAGAGAGAGAGTAAGTGTGTGAAAGAGAGAGAAAGAGAGTGTACATCCATGTATATGTATGCGTGGGGACATGTTTTTGTGTGTCTCGATGGGCTTGTTTGTGACAGTTTAATTAATTAAATATTCAAAGACAAACTTTGGACCCGTGGCCTAAGCTAACATTCCCCAGGTTATCATGACCCGGGCGTTAATCGACCAATCACCAACAGCAGGCCGAAAGTTGCGTGAGGAAAACTACGTTGGACCAGGTTGGACGAATACATTTGCCCCATTACTCTAGCTGATTACTTCTGTGTTCAAAATAAAGGAATGTGGTCACAAGTACGTACGTCCCCCAAGGTTTTTGCGTTATGGGTACGCAGTTTAAAGCCTTTTATATCTCCAGACCTAGAGAGCGTTATCTAGAAGGTTTTCGAGAGCAATCGAAGCTGTTCACCACTACTGGTTCCAGATGCACACGACATTCCATGTATCACTTCAATACTTGCAACCTTCTACTAATTTCAGTCTTGTGGATTGTGAGATATAAACGCACTGTTGTATTCAAAATTATAGGGTTCTTCAAACGTTATTTTACTATATAATTCCAGTATTATGAATTTTGTTAAAATTTAAACCCGCCTTTGTACTCAAAAAGTTTTGTCCAAGAGTTATTTTACCATAAACGTTAGTGTACCATAATATTATCTTGGTTAACACAGTTACATTACAATTAAAACACAGTTATATCTCAGTTTATACGCGCATTTAAGCTTTATTGTTATATTTAAATTTCACCTCAGTATACGTTTTTGTAATTAACTTAATTTTTATAGTATTTCATTTTACTTTCCCGATGACGGTAAGGTAACGTTTTGCCCATTCTGTATCTGAAGTCCAAGACTCTTTGATGACCAACAAGATTTCACAACAAAAATCTAACCTGGCGCTGGCAGTAATAAATCCAGACATTTTTTTTTCGTCTGTTTATTGAAGCTCCACCACAGACTAATAAAATACCCAGACTGGATGATCCCATTGTGTGACGTCACAAAACATCGAAAGGTCATGAACCATCCGCCACATTGGGTTTCCGGTAACGACCGACGCTCCAGCATAGCTACGATTTTGAATGACACCATTTTGACGCGCCTACTGAACGCGGAAGTTTGGTTCCGCACCAAGAAATTAATACATGTACAACCAATCTTGACAAATGAAAAGAAATTTCTACTGCAGATAGAACTAGAATCGGAGTATTCAAGACGCAGTTGGTGTCAACAACATAAGATAGGCCTTGGTCTCATAGGCCTTTGTGTCCTTGGAGGAGGTTTTGCCCGTTGACAATATCCCCACATACCAGAATCGATCTTGAGGACTGCATAGTTGTTCGATGTCTTTGATTTAGATCCCTTTCTCTTTTTTTGATGTTGGATTTCTTTCGGCCTTGTAGACACAAATTGTTTGAATCTTACAAATTGTCAAGGTTTTTTTTCGGAGATGAAAACAAAGTCGTTATAGGATGGAGTCCAATTTGAACGGAATGATTGTAAATGTGTCTAGGGAGATAGTTTAAGTCACTGACAGAAGTGGAGAGAGGATGGGGAGAGAGAGGGGTGTGTGTGAGAGAGAGAGAGAGAGAGAGAGAGAGAGAGAGAGAGAGAGAGAGAGAGACAGACAGACAGACAGACAGACAGACAGACAGACAGACAGACAGACTGAGAGAGAGAGACAGACAGACAGAGAAAGAGAGAGAGAGAGAAAAATTAAATTAAACAACAATGACTAGCCTCAGACCCCCGAAATCGGGACAATAATAACATCTTTGAGATCAAATCCCACGTCGAAATGAGAGGCTTTGAAGGGTTTTCAGAAAATGAGAAAGAAAAGGAAAAAAAAAAACAAAAAACTTTTATTTTCACACGCTAAGCAATTCCGATAGCAGATTATAGTCGGTACATCTAAATTATATTATCTACTAAGGACATCATTTTGAATTTTTGAAATTTTTTTTTTTGGTCTTGAAAGCGGAATTTGTTCTAGAAATGTGTCATAGGCAGTAGTTACAACTTTAAACTGCATGACTTAGGCATTTATCTAACACAGCTGACGGTCTGCTGGTCTGCGAGACTGTTTAGGGTGTTGTTGCAAGTACGTACGCCCCCCCCCCCCCCCCAAGGTTTTTCCGCTGAGATACGTAATTTAAAGCCTTTTTTTTTACTCCAGAGCTAGAGAGATCCTCCCGAAATGCTCAATAGCAACAGCCTTAATTGATTATGATTAATTATCCTTTCAGATTTTCTTTTTGCTTTCCTCCTGTTTTACCGTTGAAAGGGTAAGGGGCAGGGTTAGGGATTCGATAACATTTAGGGTCGAGGATAAGAACGGGATTAGGGTTACCTGTCCCTAGAGCAAAACGCTTGCGGTGCGTACATGCTTATTACAACAGTCCTATATTTATGATTGCAAGGATTAGAATTGCATTTCTGTTTGTTTATGCCACCAGTCCTGTTGTTCACTGTGTAAACTTGTACACTTGTCTTTTTTGTTTGTCAGTGTGTTCATCATTCCCAAAGAACATGTTCACTGCAGGTCGGTGACTTTTGAACTCTGCAAACTAAAGTGTCAATCCGCGAGGTGTTGAAGTAAACTATCTGCCATTTACACCGACATTATCCCAGCTGATAAGGACACATCTGTTATCACACCAGTGCAGATGCACTTCCTGCCTCTCCCACCCCCTCTCTGTGTGATAGAGGTAATTAACCTTGATGATCAGCAAGTTTATTGAACTTTACCCCCTGCGTGATTTTAACCCTGCATGTTCAACATTGTATCAAAGATAGCTTTTGATTTACGCATAAGGTTATAAAGAAGAGCCTAAACAACATTCACAGACTTGTTGACTTTTAAAGGACTCCGTTCTGTTTAACGAGATTGATTTGTATCATCTAGAAATAAACACGGTGTTTTTTTTTAGACTTACAATATCATAAATAATGGTACTTTGTGAACCTGTTTGTTTCGCGGCTCTCATTATCTACTCTATAATATATCATGGAAAAATACTAATTTCAACCTGGTGACATTTTTAGTCAAGGTTTACAAGACGGGTGAAGCCAATGACCCCTGCATGTAGCGCTGGTCCTGCGCATTTTCCCTTGCATAACAGACGGTCACCAACTTCAAGGCTTACACGAGAATAGGGGCTAATGCCATAAATTATATGCGGTCAATTTTGACTATGTTCAACCCGCCCTCCAATTATTTCCCATGTAC
Source organism: Onchidella celtica (assembly GCA_963931925.1). Lineage (NCBI taxonomy): Eukaryota > Metazoa > Mollusca > Gastropoda > Systellommatophora > Onchidiidae > Onchidella > Onchidella celtica. The sequence continues at coordinate 38,545,783 of OZ007578.1, forward strand.
GTTATTACATGTTTGGCTTAATCCCCCCCCCCCCCCACACCCCACCCAAATTTCCTTTCTTATACGATAGTAAGGCTTTTACAATGGTTGGTGCTCATGATAAACCAGCTTTAACATTTGAGTAGATCTATTTTACTTGGAATTTTGCGTGGTTTATGTGATTGTTTCACTGGAAACGTGATTGAAGAAAAAAAAAATCGTACTTTAATTTGCTGCAAAAAAAAAAAAAAGTTGTAATTCATTACCACACTTGAAAAGCATTCGTACACCCTCAGACCCCTCCCCTCCCCCCCCCCCCGCCTGTACCCTTTCCTTAGGCCGCCCCCCCCCCTCCCCCCACAGCCATTCGGCAATATTCCGCATGAGAAAATCCATCTTGATGACTACATAATATTTGTTTGATGTCTTTGATTCAGATCTCTTCCTTCCTTTGATTTTGGATTTCTTTCGGCCTTGTAGACACAAAATTTGAATCTTCCAAATTGTCAAGGTTTTTCAGGAGATGAAAACAAAGTCTAAAGTTACAGGCTGGAGCTGAATGTGGACGGAATGGTGGTAAATGTATCGAGGAAGATAGTTTTAACCATTGACAGATTGAAGCGGAGAGAGGATGGGGAAGGAAAAGATTTATATATATATATATATATATATATATATATATAAAGAGAGAGAGAGAGAGAGAGAGAGAGAGAGAGAGAGAGACACAGAGAGAGAGAGAGAGAGAGAGAGAGAGAGACAGAGACAGACAGAGAGAGAGAGAGTCAGAGAGAGAGGTTAGGAAAGGAATGTACGTATTTTGTGGAACCTCCTATTGAGTATTATTAATATTTTTCTTCTCATTTTGCATCAGTCTCCTGCTGCCTGTTGTAGGTTTTTATCCTGAGCCCCTGACCGGCTGAGCGCTCATTTTGCAAACTCCATTTTAATTGGAAGGGTCTAGTTCTGTACCGTGACTAAGTCCACCTAGGCTCTAAAACAAACAGTACACCTAAATGCATAAAGATCATTTAGTAGAATGTCCTCTGGGCTGTTATCATTAAAGTGAGTCACCTTGAGAGAGTTGAATTTTTTCTTTAGAACTAAACCCTGCAATATTGGCAGTTTTGCTCTATGAGGGAGCAGCTTGCGTTTACTTTGCTGCCCCAAAGGCAGAGATTCTCAGGGCTATGATGATGATGGTGATCATGATGACCCTGAGCTCATTGCCGAATATCACGAAGACCAAAATCCTCTGGATTTTGTTGTTGTTGTTGTTTTAAAGTTTTAGCAATATCTGTTAAGACATTTTCTTATGTAACGTTTTTATATTCACCAGTGAATCTGGAATATAACAGTATCGATGTCTCTTGGCACATAAGACATTTTAAACCCTTTCCCTCACAATAGACGCCGTTGTCATGGTACTGAAATCAGTGCCCTCATTATCTGCCAACTCAGATAAACAGTGGCCAGTTTATGAGTACACTCAACATATTGCTGTCTCTAGATATGTCAGGCAAGCTAGGAACCTCCACATTACTACCATTAATTAGAATGTTGTTACAAGTATGTACGTACTTCAAGTATTTTACGCTGGGGGTGCGTATTTTAAAGCCTTTTGTGACTCCAGAGCTAGAAAGCTCCTCCCGAAATACTCCAAACAACAGCCGTAATTAATTATTCTTCCAGATTTTCTTTTTGTTTTCCTCCTGTTTTTTTGTTGTTTTTTTTTGGTTGAAAAGGGGGGACGGGGGGGGGGGGGGCAGGGTTGGGGATTCGATAAGATTTAGGGTTGAGGATAAGGACGGGGTTAGGGAGAGGTAGGCATACATACGCCAAACGCTTGGGGGTGCGTATGTGCAAGTAACAACAGCCAATTAATTAAATTTTATTATGCTCTTTGATGATCGGAAACAAAAGTCCACGGAGAAAAGTACCGTGGAAAAAAACTAATGTGAACGGCACAGAGTAGTGGTTGTCAAAGTGATGGTTAACCTTTTTTTGTCCCATGTTCCACCCCCCCCCCCCCAAAAAAAAACAATTCGTTCTCCTCACTGCCCCCACCCCCCATTGACTTGACGCTGATTGCAGATTTGTTTGATTCGAGGGTCCGATGTTTTCAGTCTAGCCTCAAATCACCACGAATCGTGATATCCAGTCGATTTGTCTTCACCGGCAACAATTTATTGGTTGATTTTGATTTACAGCGGGTGGAAAACGAAGAAAAGAGCGATAAGGGGGCAAAAACGATGAAAGGGGGAGGGTGAGGGGGGGGGGGCAAAACCTTGAATGGAGGACGATTTGGGAGCTAATAGGAGGCAGCCATTGACGTGTTCAACAACACGCGTAGATGGGGTTTTATGAGAAAAAACAACCCGTTTTTTTTTTATGCATTTGACGAAGAATGTTTTCTGTTTTATGATGTATAATCGTTGTCATTAATATGGGTTGTCATCTCGTGAAGTATATCTGTGGGGTTTTGGTAAGGATTTGTTTTTGGGGCTCTTGGGGTGGTGGGGGGGTGGGGCGGGGGCAGGGGGGGGGGGGAGAGCATCGATGGCCGAACAATTGGCGTCTAAGGGAGGCGATTGTCTGAAAAGATTGGGAACCGCTGGCATTAGAGCTTACAACTGACTGCAGACTTCATAGGAAAGATCCGTCTAGGGGGTCTAGTCTGGGTATTTGAAATTGAAGGAAGAAAAAGAAAGGGAGGAAGTTTCTAGAAATATCGAGAGAGAAGATGACAAACTAAAACGATCATTAACTGCTCCAGTGACCTTAGAGTTGATAAGTTTATCTCGCACCCGGTTGACCTTGACCTTGGTTATCTTATCTGGAGCATAAACAAAATCTTACTTACCCATGTATGTCACTGATAGGGATACACACACGATTGTGTAACTGAGATCTACCAGTGCATGGTACTGATGATGATGGAAAATTCCCCCGTCCCTGTTTACACAAAGGGTAATTTTGTCTGCTCTGGTAGGTTTCTTTGTCATATATGACACGCCATTCCCAGGAAGTCATATGATCAAATTTCAGATCCGTTGTATAACCTGTTATTTCTCAATTACATGAGATCAGAAAATTCCAGAAATGGTGTCTAGATCTACGTATAAAACACACAGTCGACACCTCAACAACTTCTGGAAATGTTGGTGGAAAACGATGTAGGCGTTTTTAAAGTAAAACTTAATGCATTAATATAATGGCACATTTATTTCAGTGGTTACTTTATGTAATATTACTTATTTATGTTACTTTATGTAATATTACTTATTTACAAGTATTAAACCCGGGCAGTGCAGGCATGTTGGAAATTGGATTTTTCTCATATTTTCAAGTCCCTGGTCCTATTGGGGGGTAGGATCGAGTACCTAGTCTTCTCGGATAAGGACGAAAAAATTCGGAGGGCCCGTGTGCACGTTGCGCACGTTAAAGATACCTTGGCAGTTGGAAATCGTAAAGAGCAGGCCGAAAGGCCGCTGCCCGGGCAAAATTGAAATTAATAGATTAAAATTTATCCATATCACCCCCCCCCCCCGCCAGAATTTATTATTCATTATTAAATATATTTGTTATTAATAAATATTCAAATATTATTTGAGTTGTGTGTTGTGTGAACTGATGTGAGTTGTGTGTTGTGAACTGATGTGAGTTGTGAACTGCTGTGAGTTGTGAACTGTTGTGAGTTGTGAACTGCGCCTAACAGGCTGCGTTACAATTTGCTCTGAGATAGAGAGAGAGAGAGTGAGCGAGACAGGGAGAGAGAAAGAAGCAGTGCAGTATGTTGAGCGCTTCGCAGGCAGCTCCATTCTGCTCTGTGGTTGACATGTTGTTTCTGTAAAGCGCAGAGAGCATTTTAAATGGATATGCGCTATATAAATGCTATATATTATTACATCTCACAAGTAATAAAAATTTCTGTGCAGCCCGCATCATCTCCATTAGAAACCATAATGGAAAACCTTTTCAATATTGTCTGTATTGGTTAAAACTAGGTCTTGGCTATAATATTGGAAGAACACTCTACCCACCAAAAACAGAATATTTCAGGAGATGCAAAAAACATTTGGCGTTGCGCTTTGCTCGATTCTTTGTTCAATTCTCATTTTGCCATGACCAAGAGATAAGATAAAATAAGATAAGCATTACTTTATTATCCAATGGGGGAAATTCTCTTTCACAGAGCATTTAACAACATAATACGTGGTACATATAATATATGTAGTTATCTAGTGTTTCCTTACATAAACAGAGTATCACAACTCTATAAACTCAGTAACAGGCATAGTTATGATGTCATGAGGTGATATGGTATGGAACCTTGGTGAAAATAAATATGACACGTTTCTAGCTAAAGTTTCTTGTTGAGGCGGACTGCAAAGGGCAAAAACGATCTTCTGTACAAAATTATAATCCAGATAGTAAGACAGAACATATTTTATTTTTTTGAAATGGTTGTGAATAGAGAATATGACCCAGTTTTAGCGTATAGAGTGGCTCTTTTTGTAGAATTTACTCTTCATGTCCATCTGTACGTCATTGTCCACTTCAATAGTTTTGATCAAGACATCCGCTCCAACCTATTGAATTAATTTGAAATATTAGCGCCTAAACGGTGTTAACTTATTGTATTTTGTTTTCTTATTCATTGGTCAATTAGGTTGAAGTCAAGTGTCACTGGTAACTTTGGGTTACAGGACTACCATATCTGTATATTGAAGAAAATCATGACTATATTAAGAAAATGATGATTGTTTATTCTATTTCTTTTATACCAGGGCTGGCCAAACCGCGGCTCATAAGCCACATGCGGCTCTTTGACCTTCAGTATGCGGCTCGTGGAACGTGTTTTTTTTTTTGTTGTTTTTTTTTTTTTAACATTTGGTATAATGTACTTTGTGATTACTGGAACTAACACAATGAACAGATTAAAAAACTGCGTACTAGAGTGAATATTGTTGCATACATGTATTTCTTAATTTTTATACAACTTTTTTGTAACAAAAGGTGAATGCAACAATAAAACGGTATGTATACATTTTGGGGATATTTTGTGGCTCCAGAACATCTGAAGTTTATCGTATGTGGCTCTTACATAAGGCAAGTTTGGCCACTTCTTTTATAGACGGTCCTTGCAAAAACTGACATTAGGTGATCTTAGGTCGTATTTGTTTTATCTCCATTTTCTAAAAAAAAAAAACAAAACACATCAACAAAAACCGGAGATGTTTTAGTATGTAGAAGAGGTATAACAAATGCACACTTTGAAACTTGTTTAAAATGCATTGTGGCACTTATCAGGCTGTTTCACAGGTCCTATCTGTTCTAACTCCTGATCAAAATACCTGAAGCCGCCAACGTTTAACGTCGAATTTTTTTAATTATGCAAAACGTGGAGTTGGAAGAAACAAGAACTCAGATGGCGATTATTTTGTTGGAAAACTGTGGGTGTAACTGTGAATGAGTTGAACGATGCTTGTGTTTACTGAATGATTATATCCACGGACAATCATGTACATTACTAGTAACTACCATGAAAAAAGCAGAATTGCCCTAAGCTATCCCCCACGAATCTCATGTGAAACGAAAAGATCAGATACTGGCAACATTCATATTTATTAAGAATTCGTGCCAAACGAATTATCCGTTTTTTTGCGCTGGATTAACCATTAGGCAAAACAAGGACGTGCTTTGGGCATCAAGGAAAGGGGGGGGGGGGGGGGAGGCGGAGGTCAGGGGGACCACAGAAAATGTTTCACTATCGGGTTTAGAATGGACCATATGGTGCAAAATGTAATTGGTGCAACTGAAACCAGAGTCCACAAAAGGGGGCCCTTACCAACAGACGAAAAAAAAAATAAAGTATTTGCTACCGTATAATTACTAGCATTTTTGTTTTGTTTTTAAATTAATGTTTAAAAAAAAGATTTTATGGTCTAATTTCGTTTATATTTTGAATTACATGCAGTATCCTGGGGCACCGAAATCGTTCAAATACTTAGGGCCTGTAAGGGTCTTATCAATCCGGCCCTGCCTTTACCAAAACATGCTCGCTAAATTGTTACAGTCTGTATTTAAATCTTAACCTTTTTTTGTCCCATGTTCCTCCCCCCCCCCCCCCCCCAAAAAAACAATTCGTTCTCCTCACCGCCCCCACTCCCCATTGACTTGACGCTGATTGCAGATTTGTTTGATTCGAGGGTCCGATTTTTTCAGTCTAGCCTCAAATCACCACGAATCGTGATATCCAGTCGATTTGTCTTCACCGGCAACAATTTATCTATATTATTACAGTCAACTTAAAATTCACTATGAAATTAAGTTTTCTAGGTAGAATCCTTCGGCCCCATTCTGAAAGCTCCCATGCCCCACCAAAGTATTGCCAGGCCCCACCGGCTGTGTCCCTTTGGCATCTTGGATCCTTGAACAGGGGAAGTAATACTAGTGGCACAAGTAGGATATTCACTATTGATTCGATTGCGTTTCTTGGCAAGGGAAATAACTATGGATATTTTATTTTTTTACTTTTTTTTTGCTATTATTTCCCTGTTTTAGTAAATGGGCTTATTAAATTTTGACATCATCTCCCTCTCTCATTCTCTCTCTCTCTCTTTCTCTCTCTCTGTCTCTCTCTCTCTCTCTCTGTCTCTCTCTCTCTCTCTCTCTCTCTCTCTCTCTCTCTCTCTCTGTCACTCCCTCTCTCTGTCTCTGTCACTCTCTCACTTTTCTCTCTTCTTTTTCTCTCTGTCATTCTCTCTTCTCTCTCTCTCTGTCACTCGCTCTCTCTGTTACTCTGTCTCTCTCTGTGTCTTTTTCTCTTTCTCTGTCACTCTCTCTCTCTCTGTCTCTGTCTCTGTCTTTTTCTTTCTCTCTGTGCCTCTCGCTCTGTCTCTGTCTCTCACTCTCTTCTCTCTCTCTGTGTCACTCTCTCTCTGTTTCTGTCTTTCTGTCTCTGTCTCTCTGTCTCTCTTTCTGTCTCTTTCTCTTTCTGTGTCTCTCTTCTTTGTGTGTCTCTCCCTGTCTCTCTTTCTCTGTCTCTCTGTATTACGCTCTGTCTCTCTGTCTCTGTCTCTTCCTTTATCCCCACCCCCCCCCACTCCGGCCACTCCCCCTCTACACCCTTTCTCCCCCCCTCCCATTCTCCTCTCTACTACTCCCCCACCCCCACCCCCACTCTCTCCCAGTCACTTCCCGTCTCCTCCTTTCTTCCCCCTCTCCGCACTATTTCTGTTTGATCAGGAAGACTTTAAAGAACAAAAAAAAAAACGCATGACCGAAATAAAATAACTTAATTACTTGATTGCATGTCTGAATGATGATGATGGAAAGATACAGAGAATCGTTTTTACCCTCCGCAATTCGTCTCAACAAGACATTATAGCTAGATTATTGTGTGCCATATTTTACTCAAGTTCCATGCAATGTGACGTCATGTAATAAGCCTGTTATAGAGTTTGGATATGTTTATGGATGATGCATTAGATATGTGTACCATGTATGTGCTCTTAAACGCTCTGTGAAAGTGAATTTCCCTCATGGCATAAAGAAGTGATTCTTATCATATCTATCTATCTCATGAGTGATATGTTTTCTAGCGTTATCACAATTTAAACAGAAGAAGCGGAAAGCCTGACATACTTCTTTTAATGTCAAGATGGCTGTGATGTTTCCACTTTCTCTCACTCTTCCTCTCACTAACTTTCTTCTGACACCAGCCGTGATATGCACGGCACAAACACACTATCTCTCTTCTATAAGTTATAACAAACGATATCTGTATTGCTTATCTATACAATAATTATTAATTCATTCAATAATAATAGGAACATAGGTCATACAATTTCACGTGAATTTCGATGGAATGAAATCAATGCAAATCAGTACATGATAATTAAAAGGCTTCGTAATATTCAATTCCTAGCACATTTTATAAAACACATGGGTGCATTCAGCATAAGGAAACCTCTCCTTTAGGGGTGTATGGCGCTATCTGGGCACTGGTTCTTCCTCTCTACTCTGGCTTGACTGCGCAGTTAGATCAACAGGTATCGGCAGGTACCAATAGGTCGGGAAACCAAGAAGCCACGATGTCGTTAATCAAAGGACAAGAAGTTGAGAAGCCAAGAAGGTGTTGTTCTTCCTCCTCTGTAGAAAAACAATCGCAACTTCCTAATCCACGGTTGGAAGGCATGACTTCCATACTTACTCCATGACGGATATTCACCACCAATACTTTTAACCGCCGACACTGTTATAAGTCAGGCTGCAGCTCCCATACTCCATAGGCTCCCATATAGGCAATAGAATAAACGATCAATACAGTTTTAATGATATTTACACGTTCCCCACGCAGAATAACGCTCTCTCTAACAGACCCCATCCTATAAGGTTTCGTAACATATATGTAACGGCGTTTCCGTGACTCTCTCAGAGGCAGTAGTTATACCAAAGTAAACCCATTAGATTTAGGTTCTACAATCATGAACATTAAGTAAAATACACATACATCGTACAATTAACTTACCACTCAGCAACAGCTCAAATGCCGACAAGATACCAAAGATACCATGCTCTGACAAAGGATGTTTGCGGGTTCCCTGACCCTCCCCACTCACAAGACTAGTACGAAGTTACAGTTGCAGTGGTGGTCTCCTCTTCGGCACGAAGCTGGTGAGTGCTCTCAGCGGTCTGAAGTTGGAAGGAGCGTTCGGGGATTTATACCCAGTCAGGTAGCGTCCCAAGACGCTCACCGAGTGTACATTAGTTATCCTAATAGCCACCCCCGTCGACTCCACGTCAAATACTATTGAAGCATCTCTACCCACCAAGCAATTCCCAGGTGATCTGATCGTCAAGTACGGCTGTCAGGTAAACACTACCCTTTTCGGGTGTCAACGCTTTCCGTTGCATCCCGTACTTTCCCCCTCTGGCCTACAATAACTCTGTCTACCCGCCGTCAACTATCTTCCCACGCTATTTATACCTTGCCAATCTGTGACCCTGTTACAATGGCAAATCATGCAACTCAGGCAGTGGAGCTATCAGAGCCATGATGCATTGAACGAAGTCTTTATTTGTGACAGCTTTGACTAACACTTGAACTTAGATTGAATGAACCAACGAAACGGATATGTTTCAGATCAGTCTCACGAGTACGCCAGGTAGTACACCAATTCCTTAATCCATATCTTGCATTAAAATGGCTACCAAACAGACATGACTCATGCGGTATGTGGCAAGGGATAACGCTGTAGAAATTCCCAAGCATTCGTGATGTACAACACTCTTTGGTCAAACCTACTCTAACATCCGTACAGAATTGCACGGTAAACATGTTGAATTATATTATTTTCCTACTCCTTCAAATTTTATTTAACTTTATCAAGAAATGTTGGTTATTTTAAGATGGCTGATGTTACTAGTAGGTTTGCAACCTAAGCGCTTTGCGTTAGGGGCGCGAATTTACACCTACCTATCCCTAACCCCGTCCTTATTTCCAGCCCTAAATCTTATCGAATCCCTAATCCTGCCCCTTACCCTTTCAACTAAAAAAAAAAAAAACAGGAGGAAAAAAAAAAGAAAATTTGAAAGAATAATTAATTAAGGCTGTTGTTATGGGTGTTTCAGGAGGGGCACTCCAGCTCTGGAGTCCCGGAAGGCTTTAAAATACGTACCCCTAGCTCAAAAGACTTGGCGGACGTACAAGGTCGTAACAATATTCTTTTAAGAAATAGCCACACTGAAAAGTATTCTGGTAAGGCCCACGAAAACGAACAGCCGTACAGCAATTGAGACAGTCCCCCGCCCATTCTGTTCACTTCTTGGTTAATCTGAAAATTCCCCATGAAGATGTGTTGATGCTCCCTATGTTTGTAATATGCAATGCTTAACTTTTATAGCACTCAAATCCACGAAAAAAATGACATCCTCTAAGGCGCTGGACTAAACTTAAAAACAGGATCTGACTGCGGGTGTCTCAAGATGTTTCGCATCTACTGGTCTTAAAGTGCGTGACAGCTGGTATGATTCCAGTAGCTCTGAAACATATTCTGGGGCTAGCCCGTTTAAACATTTAAAAATAGAGCACAAATCATCTTGAAGTCTATTCTTTCCTTAGTGGGTAGCCAGTATTTGTTTTTTATCCACCTTTAGAGAGGAAACAACAACAACAACAACACAACTTTCCTTAGCTTCAAAGATTTTTTGTCATAATTTTTTATCATTATTTTTTATCATTATTTTTTATCATAATTTTGTATCATCATTTCTTATCATTATTTTTCATCATCATTTTTTATCATTATTTTTCTTGTTGTTTAACTTCGAGCTATCGTTGAGTTAGGTCCAGCTGTTCTAAAGACATCTTTGCACAAGATTTTACCTCACAAATTTTAAAGCGGACTACAACAATATTTTGCAAAAATCTTGATTCACGAATTTTGAATGGGACTGTAATACACTTTCTACATTTTGTATATTATTTATAAGACTATCATCATCATCATTGTTATCATTCATCCTACAACTACCACGATTACCATTACAAGAGTATTACCATTACTTCCTCTCCCCTTCATTGTTACTATCATTCAACATGACACCCCCCCCCCCCCACCCCCCTCCTATTTTTTACTAGGAAGGGAGATAAACTTTTAAAATAGAGCTTGAACAGTACTTGCATAGTTATTTCCCTTACATTGTTAATCGTTCAAAGGAATCGTCGCGAATTAATTTTGAATGTGTTGCGTTTCCCAAAAAATCATCAGCTGGTGTCTGTCTTTATCAAATACTGTACATGATGTGTATTTTGCATGATTTATTTTCACATCAGTAATGACGCAATTTACTTATCCTACTGACACATCTCTCTCTCTCTCCCTCTCTCTCTCTATTTCCATCTCTCTCTCTCCTCCTGTTCCTCCTGTCTCTGTTTTCTCTCCTCCCTCTTCCCCCTGTGCCTCTTTGCCAGTTTAAACATTTAAAAATGGCCTGATCTTTCATTAATGGATAGCCAATGG
>OZ007578.1:38559288-38561788 GCA_963931925.1 Onchidella celtica
GTCATGATGGTACACAGGGAGTCAAAAGATCAGTTAAATAAGTTGGTGCGTGTTTGTAAAATACATTTATGACATAGGGTAGCCAGCTTATACATTATCCGAATAGCGGCTTCCGACGAATACTATTTTGTTCCAATAGCTCTGAAAATCATTCGACGCCTAGAAAGGCGATTTTGGCTATTTATTTTTGTTAATTAAGCAGACGCGGCAGAGACAATTTCGAAATTTGATACTTTTCTTTCGAAAAGAAGCCTAGTTACATAGAAAGTCATCCAGTAGAGTAAATTGCTGACAGGACAAAGCAAGAAATGTAATACTTTTGCTTATAAAAGCGCCAATGAAGTTGGCTGATTTGCTGGTGTTTTTTTTTGGAGGAAACGCTCAAGTATATTCAAAAGAGGTTCGAATTTTCTGAAAATGATTAACGAAATTCAATAGTAGTTAGAATTTGCCATTTGACTCAACACCAAAATAAATGTCTCCTGAGACTGCGACCCAGGAACTCTGGAAATGTCACAACTGGCAAAATTTTTTATTTTATTGTTCGTTTCACGGAATCCGTGACCTGGTTTTCTATTGTTAGAACAAACCAAATATTGATTACTTCTGAACTCTCAAAAACTCAACCATTGGTTTTGAGTTGAGTTAAAGTCTGGGTTTAAAAGCGCGTTGTCACTATAGCGGACCGCAACTGCACACATTTTGGTCACCGTAGGTCATAACTCAGATTTATTTTTCCGTTGAGTTTCTCCCAAAAGACTATATCATTATATCAGAGGTGGCCAAAGCGCGGCTTGCGAGCCATATGCGGCTCTCCGACCTTCAATATGCGGCTCGTGGAAATTATGTTGGCTGACAAATAAGTTTCTTAAAAAATATCTATATATTTTTTTTACTCTTTTAGTTTCATTTTTGGCAGTCTAAATTTGTTACTGAAATGCAAATTCGCACATTTTTCTTAGATGTTCCCGTAGTTCATTACTGTAGTTAATACGTTCAGTATAGTTAAAACAATCATCAGTCAAGATTTTGAAAACATTTTGGTATATAATTATGTGGACTTGGTGATCACCGACACAAATTAACAGTTTGAAAAAAATGCCTAAATGAGTAAATATTGTTGCTTACATGTATTTCTTAATATTTATGTAGAATTTTTTGTAATAAAATGTGTATGTAACAATAAAAATGTGTGTGTAAATTTTGTTCATATTATTATCTTGTGGCTCTCGAACATCTGTAGTTTATCGTTTGTGGCTCTCGAACATCTGAAGTTTATCGTTTGTGGCTCTCGAACATCTGAAGTTTATCGTTTGTGGCTCTCGAACATCTGAAGTTTATCGTTTGTGGCTCTCGAACATCTGAAGTTTGTCGTATGTGGCTCTTACATTAAGCAAGTTTGGCCACCCCTGTAACTACAGAAGAACATACAATACTTAACAGGGTAAATGGAAAATTTAGAAGATGAGCCGACAAAGCCACTTGAAGAATGAAAGTGAAATGAATAGCCTACCGATGAGGGAACTCGGTCAGAAAACGTTTTGGTTGAATATAAAATTACACAAAGAGGTGTGAGTAGTACCCGAGACACAGAATACCCAGACGAATCAATTTGTCATACTCCGCGTGTCATGCATTTCAACGATACAACGATTCGCACCACACACCCCCATCTTAATTGAACGAAAAAGGAAAGTTCACCGTATTTTTACGTGCGCAGTTTGTGGACATAATTATAAGGACAGAAGGATTGGTTCGTCTCAGTATTGTGTCTCGGATGGTACATTATTCCTCCCAAGAAAAAAGGACCGTCAAGATAATAGTACGTTAAATAAAGTAATTTATAAACTATTTTTTTTATGATCATAAAAATCCCAGATTAGCCGCTGTAGATCACTTGATTACTCTTGAACAAAAAATAGAGAACGAAACCACTAGACAGGCTGACGGATTCTGCAGTCTTCTTCCCCATCTCACAGAGAAATGGTGGCTGTAGGTCAAACAGGTTCAGGTGTAATTAAATCAAAGACAGACAGGGCTAAAAACGCTATAATTTATGGTCTATAAAAATAAAAAACAGAAAAGCCTGTCATTGCAATCACATTACAGTTCTGATGCGCTGTATGGTCAGCTTCCTGGGTAGAGGAATCTCTCTCTCTCTCTCTCGCTCTCTCTCTCTCTGTCTCGCTGTCTCTTTCTCTCTCTCTCTTACTTTCTTTCTCTCCCTCTCTCTGTCTACCTCCTTCCCCCTCGATCTCTCTTTCTATCACCTTCTCCCCCCTTCCCATCGGACGATAACATTCTCTCTCCCCCTCTCTCTCTATCTCCATGTGTACATGTATGGCTTCCTCCTCCTCCTCCTCTCTCTCCTCTTCCCATCCTCTCTTTCTCTCTGTCCTGTTCCTCCCCCCCCTCTCTTTCTCTCTCTCTCGGTCTGTCACCTTCTCTTCCACCTACTCCTCTCTCTCTCTCTCTCTCTCTCTCTCTCTCTCTCTCTCTC